>PVJL010009491.1:0-56800 GCA_004026885.1 Lyroderma lyra
GGGGAGGGGGTGGGAGAGGAGGGGGGGAAGCTAAATATAAGGGGATGGAAAGAGGGGTCACATTAGGTGGTGAACTTATTATGCATCAAGTTGACAATGCACTGTGGAATTGTATGCCTGAAACCTATGTAATCCTTGCTAACAGATGTCACCCCAATAAGTCTAACAATAAAAATGAATTAAAAAAAAAAAAAAATGTCTGAGAGTCTGAGGATTAATAAATGATAATGAGTGCCAGGATTGTGTAGCAAAATAATATCTTCCATTTCTGAAGTTGCTGGAAATACTTTGCCAACTTTCTTCCTTTCCTCTCCCACTCAGCAAAAACCTAGAAGGGGCCAAAAAGAAATTCTCCCTCAGTTGCAGCCCCTGGAAGAACACTTCCAAAATGAGAAGGAATAAATTACTAAGGCCTTACATGAGAATGCATTCTTAAATGCTGTCTTATACCAGAATTCTGACTCTACTTGTTGGGACCAGAGGAGAAGAGCCCCACTCACAGGTTGGTGAATTTGCTTAAAAGTTATTAAAAGCAAGAACACAATACCCAGTTTGAAGGATCATCTCAAGGACATGTGTCTTAGTCATCATAGGTAACAACTGCGTGCCACAGAAAATAATTTTTCAGCTGCAGAACACCCAATCATCAGAATGTTGTCTTTTGAGAAAAACAATTCCACATGAGAAATAAAAATTAATCTCAAGGGGGAAAATGTATCACCCTTTGCATTTACATTTATATGCTCATTATCAAAGCAAAAACCCAAAGCCAACTTGTTTCTCATGTGATAGTGTCCCAGTCTGCTCAGGCTGCCATAACAAAATACCATACACTGGGTGACAATTCTGAAGGCTAGGAAGTTCAAGGTTAGGATGCCTGCAGATTCAGTGTCTAGTGAGAACCTGCTTCCTGGTTAACAGACAGACGTCTTGTTATGTCCTAACAGAGCAAAAGGTGTTAGAGAGGTGTCTATGATCTCTGTGATGTGTGTACTGCACCCAGTCATGACGGCTTCACCTTATGAATTTAACACCCAAAGCCCCATCTCCAAATACCACCACATCAGGGTTTTTCAACATAGGAATTTTGGACAGACACAAACATCCCGTCTTTGACAGTAATCCATGTTTGTGAATCATTGCTTACCTAGTACAGCTGACAGGTTTGAATTATACGGGTCCACTTAAACACAAATATTTTTTCCAATAAATACAGGCCCTTCCTCTCCGTAGGTTCTGTGTCTCTCTGGGTTTTGCGTCTGAGGATTGAGCCGATTGAGGGTGGAAAAAAGCATTTTTGCATTCCCAACCGCAGATTTCCCACTACGGATTCCCAAACCGGGGATCCATAATACTGTTCTCATGCGCAGTGGGTTGAATCTGCAGATGCAAATGTCTGGCTACAGTTAACTTTCTGAGGAGCCGAAAGTTGCACTTCCGTACCTTGGTACTCGTCGTTTGTTGGTTCCGGAAGGCGCGACAAGCACCGAAAACGACCAATATCGGGACAAAATTTTCACCTCACAATGTGTCGAGTACCAAATTTGATGAGTTTCAAAGCAGTTGGTACATGGACTTTTGATATGGAGTTGGCGCCATTCAGTGGTCAACTGCACCTCCAACTACGTGGATAGCATCTCCCTCCGTGAATGGAACGACTTCTTGGAATCGACATATTTTTGCCTGAGCTGACTAAAAGTAAGTGAAAACCAAATGGACACCAATTATCCCTGGCGTTCCATAAATCTAGAGCACTGTGTCTAACATTGAACTGAGGAGGGTAATGACAACTTCTTGGATGTATTATGAAATAGAAATTTTAATTTTGTTTATGGATTTGAATTCAAAATTAATTACAGTAGACGCTTCACCAGCTTGAACTCAAGCAAACAGCAAGAGAATTGAAGAAATAATACTGCATTTATCTGGTGTGGGTGCTGGTTAACAAAGCGTCTACTGTATTTTATGATTAAAAAACTGAAGGTTATCATCAAGATGAGAGTTATTTGCTTCCAAGGTTGGGATACAACTAAAAATGACTATAAATAATTAATGTATGTGTGTACACACACACACACACACGCGCTTGTGCCGTGCAATATGCAGCCATGTAGTAAGAAAAATAGAGGCATTTATGGCTGGATTTTTTTCTAGACAGCCCTCTAGTCTCATTTGGACTCTGACATCTGTTACTATTTGAAAAATAACCAAATAAAGCCAATTTGGTGATCTTAATTACTTGGTTAAAAGGTTAAAACATACTATAACTATTTGGAAATATAATAACTAAAATGAGCTTATAAATAGTTTCATATCATATAGGAACGTATTAAGTGATGATGATAAAAAGCAGAATAAAAAATTATATAGAGATTATGAGTCTACTACATACATATGACTGTATGAAAAAGAATACTGAAAGATAACATGAGAATAATAACAGTGGTTGTCTTTAGGTTATGGGAATGACTTTCTCTTTGTTCTAATTTATTTTCTTCTAAAAATTCTATAATGAATATGAATTGCTTTTACGACTATTTTCAGAAAACGTGACTGAATTTTCAGAAGTTAATAGCATTTTTTTGTTTTGTGGTGTGTATAAAGTATACTGAGGAATAGATAAATAAAAGTAGTATATTTATACAACGTAATATTATTTGGCAGTAAAAAAGAAGTTTTAATACATGTTACAACAGGAGTAACCCTTAAAAACATTATGGTAAGTGAAAGAAGCTAGTCACAAAATAACATATATTGCATTATTTTGTTTATATGAAATGTCCAGAATAGGCAAATGGATGCAAATCACATTAGTGGTTGCCTAGGGCTGGGGTTTCTAGGTGGAGTAATGGGTACTCAGTTCTCTTTTGGACTATCAAAATGTTCTAAAACTGATTATTACTCTGGTTAGTAATTTCTAAGAATATAGTAAAAAGAAAAACCCACCACCACCACCAGCAAAAAAAAAAAACCCCACTGAATTGTACACTATATAGGGATGAAATATATGGCATGTGAAATACGAGGTCTGTCCAGAAAAAATCCATCCATTGTCAATGTAACATAGTCATATTACATGGCTGGATACTTTCCGGTCAACCCTCATATATCTCATTAAAGCTACCTTTAAATAGGACAGTAAGTGACTACTATGAAACAAGCCATATCAATAACTTTGACAGCTAGTTTAAATGTAAAAATTTCGTAAAACACAGAAATGACCAAAACTAGAAGACAAAAATCCAAATTGCCTGATATATATATTTGTGTAAATACACTGAATTAATGAGATATTAACTTTTCAAAAAATCTTCAGGTGAAGATAGCTTTATAGGGGAATTCTATCAAATATATAAAGAAATAACATGAATTCTACACTAACTCTCAGAATATGGATTTCTCATCACATATTATGAGACCAAATTTATCCTGATAATAAAATCAGATAAAACATTATACAAAATAAAAATTACCAGCCAATTTTCTTCATAAATTTAGACAAAAAATCTTTAGGATAGTATTTTAGAAAATAAAATCCAATATGTTAAAGTTATAACATACATTGACTGAATAGGATTTATACAAAGAAGCAAGGTTGTTTTAATATTTGGACAACAATCAATTCTATTTACCATATTAACAAAATAAAGTAGAAAAACCACATTGTTTTTATATGCTGCCTATGTGTGCTAAAATAGCATTTCACAGAAGTCAACATACATTCATTATACAAACTAAACAAAGAACAGAAAAGAAATCCTAAAATTCAAAAAAGAGCATTTATGAAAAACTCACAGCTAAAATCATACTTAAAGATTAAGAATAAATATTATCTGTTTAAGACTGGAGATACAAGGTAATAAATACACTGTCATTATTGCTATTCAGTATTATACTGGAGGTCCTAATTATTAATAATTAAATGAGAATAAATTAAAGGCACAGATTAGAGAGAAAGAATTAAATCTACCTAGTTCACAGGTGCTCTGCCAAGGAATTCACCAAAAAAAATAATTCTACTGGACTAAGGCATGAATGTAGCAGAATCACAAGGTACAAGTTTTATAATCACAAATGAATTTTATTTGCATGTATATTACTAATAAATAATTGAAAATAAAAATTTAAAACAATAGCATTTATAACAACAAAATATGAAATACATAGATACAGAAATTGAACCATAGACTGAAAACTACAAAATACCACTCTGGTAAATTTAAAGGACCTAAATGAATGGAGATATATGTCATAGTCATGGATTAGAAGATTTAGTATTGTTAAAATGTCGGTTTTGTCAAAATTTATCGATAGAGTCAACACAAGCCTTGTCAAAATCTGAGCAGCATTAAAAAAGAAGATACAATCTGATATTACTATTTTATGAAACTGCAAAAGATTGAAAATATACAAAATAATCTTAAAAAGAACATTGGAGGAACCATGCTACCTAACTTCAGTAGTTAAGACAATGTCATATTTGCATTAAAAATAGATATATAGGTCAATTGAATACAACAGTGAGACCAAAAGTGTATGTATACTATACACACACACACACACACACACACACACACACACACACAGTATATTCAATTGATTTTCAATAAAGATGTCAGATGTCAAGGTACTACAATATGTGAAAGAATGATGTTCTCATGAAATAGAGCTGGAACAACTGGAAATCCATTTGGGAAAAAAACCCCAACTTTGACTTTTACCTCACATTGTATGTAAAAATTTACTAAAAATGGATCGTGTAATTCAACTTAAACCATACTACATGAAATAATTGTAGGAGGACATCTTTATGGCTATTAGGAAAACAGTTTTCTCAGGATAAATAAAGAACAATTACAAAAGGAAAAAAATTGTTTAAGTGGACTTTATCAAACTGAAGACTTTCCTATTTATATAAAAATCTAGAAATTCTCATAGACTAGCCTCTTATTAGTGAGAGTAGCAGCTACCCAGAGGGGTGTTGTGACTATAAGGCAGCACGAGGTAGGGGTATCTGCTGTGCTGTCAGTGTTCCCTGTGGCTGTGTAATGTCTGTCAATCGAAATGAGCACTTTTGGATTCCATTTCTCTATCCTTCACTTTGCTTGTATGGCCTTGACGAATTTAAGCGTGAGTGGTCATTTATATTACTATATGTATAGGAGAGCTGGGTGTTCAGAACACTGTATTTTCATGGCCCTGTTTATAAAGCTTGTTCACCAAAAGGAGTACAGGAATACTCTTTCTAATTTTTGTCATTATGGATATTGTTATTTACATAATCACCGAAATTGAAATTACAGTATGTTTAAAACTGGAAGAAAGTGATAAAGTATCTTAAACAATTACTATGCTTAGGCACCATGCTATGTGACTTATAAATATTACATCATGTAATCTTACAGAAACTTTGTGAGGGAGGTAATGTCCCTAATTTATAGAAAAGGAAGCTGAGATTTAACTAGGGCCACTAAGATTTTTACATGAGTCCCCTACATTTGATCTCAAGTCACCCTCATTGAGTGCTTTTTTTTAATTATAGCACATTTATAAAATTATCTGGCTAAATAAACTCAACTCCATTCATGAATCATTAACCCAGATGTAAATCAAATAGATACCATGTGGCAAAAAAATAGTATGAATGAATCAGGCCTATCTCACCCTTAGAAAGTTTTAAGATTATGCAAGATACTATTTACCACTTGGCAAATCTTTGGCAAATTAAAATTCCTGAAATATCTTTGATTATGGAATCACAAAATTATGTAGCTGAAAGGGAATTTGCTAATATTTCAATTAAACAACCCATTTCTTTTGGAGATGAGGGACTTGATATCCTGAAGTATTAAAAGGCCTTGCCCAAAGTAATAGTGAAAGATTAGAGTCTTAGGTTACCAAATTCTGAATTCTGCCCTATTGCTGTTATTCCAAGTGTTTTCCATAACATGCTAGATATAAAACCTAGGGAGGATGAGAAGGTGCGGAGAATCAGAGGAAAGCAAGCACTCCTGGGAGCATTCCGGACTTTCCTCTCTGCACACTGAGAAGAACAACAAGGATGTGATGGAAGTTGGCAGCAAGGCAGCACAAGCCTCAAGTGTGGAGGAGGTGGGTGAACCAGAAGGCAAATACCATTAGCATCAAATGCTGGATGGACAGCTTATTGATTTCTTTTCACCTTAGTTAATGATGCACGTCAGTAAATATCAGACGATGTCATGGGAGCCAAGCTGGAACCTGGTGACACTGGAGAAAGATACAGCCTTAAAGCGGACACTGTCGTGGCAAACATCTCACGTCCATAGTCCACTCGTGGGCAGCTCTTTAGGTCAGAGAGCCTAACTTATTCTGGCATTCTTCCAAGTACTGCAAAGTACCACAGCCTCCTCCCTATAGTTCTGTTGTTTTTTCTAATACTTATGATTAGATGAGAGGAAAGGGGAAGCCTGGTTATCTGCCTCCCAGGAAGAGGCTGGAAGAGGCCCTTTCATCATCATATAACAGGTGGAGGAGGATTCTGAAGAGTCTATGAGTCCTCAGGTCCTTGGTCTGATCTCAGCCCCACAAGACCAGGAAAATCCAATCCTGTGCTCAGCAGTCTTGACTTCCAGACAACAATAGTGCTACCTAACTGCACATGGCAACTGCCACCCATCCAAACTTTTTGAGCTCCTTGAATCATCAGCCATGCAGAGGAGTCACCATCATGGAACATATCATGAGCTCTGATCATTAGGAGGTGCTACGACTACTGCTATATAATGGGGCAGGAAAGCATACGTTTGATACTTAAATGATCCATGGGAATCTTTTGAGCAGCTTTGATGGCTAATGAACAAACATAGCAACCTGATCCAGAGAAAGCCCTTGGTAATTCAACCAGGAATGAGGGTCTGCCACACACAACCCTCCCCCTCCCCCCAGGCAATTCTCCTATACCAGCAGAGACCCTAGGATAAGAGGAATCAGAAATAAATGGTAGATAAAGAAGATGGTGAATATCAGATTTGGCTTAGAAACCAGCTGCAGCAGTTAGGGCTCTAATTATTAACACAAATATTCTCCTCCTATTAGTTATTGAGGATAAAAAAGAAGCCTACCTGGATCTTGAAAAAGCTGCTGCCGGAGCTTGTTAGATTCAAGTAGATCCAAGTGCCCAAGAGTTGTATTCTAAAAGACATGGGGCTGCACTGCTCGGATCTAACCTCTTTAGATTAGAAACACTCAGTCAGCTGCTGGTAGTGTTAATAGCCAACAGCATAAAACTTGATTTCCCGTCACAGCATTTGCCCTTGGTTAAGAGAGCCATCTTGTCCAAGATCACTCCCTCTTCCTGGGGCAGGCCTCCCTCAGGGGATGCAAGACAGGAGAGTAGAAGGGCCTGGAGGACTAGCTGAGGCCTTTGCAGTTACTGTGTGGCAGCCACGCTCCTCTGTTCAATCCTGCTGTTTTCACAGCAAAGGTGCTGATTCTGAGCCTGCTCCTCAGTGAACTTCCAGTATGCTTTCTGGAAAACCTAACTTGGGATATCCTCATATTATCCCTTCCCTGTGCTCTTCTTCTTTTTTTTTTTTTTTTTTTTGCTATAATTCCATATTTGTATCTGGGATAAATCTTTTAGTATATTTTAAAGGAGGTATCTGGGCAATAGATTCTTCCAGATTCATTAATCTGAAAAATGCCTATAAATTTATAAGTTGTTGTCAACTGTGTAACATGTTCTCTCTGGGATTGAATTCTAGAATAGCACAATCCTTCTTTTTTATTTTTTTCTTTCGGTATGTGAAATATATCATTTAATTGGCATCTGTTTTTAATCATTCACATGATTAAAACAGATATCAATTTATTATTGTTTTATTGAAGGTCATCATTCTTTTCTTTCCCTCTGGATGTTCTTAATTTATTATCATTATTTTTTTGTTTTTAGTAGTTTGTGTATCATTTTTTTATTTTTTCCCCTCTTAGGATTCTTGGAGATTCTTAAAATTTGTCAGGTAAAACAGTAATGGCTAGTATTTCTCTATATTTTTCTTAATCTGAGACTCTGATTCAATGTTTTGTGTATTTTTAACAATATAATATGTTTTTTATAGTCTTATTTTTCTATTTTCTATCACTTTTTTTAATGTCTGCCTTCAATTTGGATATTTTATACAGGCTTTCTGCCATTTCTAATCTGATATTATACCTAATACTTTATTTTAGTGATTGAGTTTTTCATTTGTATAACTTTTGGTTTGACATACTTTTGTGGTTTAAGTTTTTGCTCAAAGTTTCTATCCCTGGTTCTTGAATGTATTACAATTATTTTAAAGTTCTTTTTGGAAAAGTCTTTTCTTCTCTTTGTACTATTGATTTTGATGTCACTTTGTCTTTATTTTGGCCATGTATAATAATTTATTGACTGGATCATGGACTTATGAAAGAGATAAAATACAGAGAATCTTGATGTTTTCTTCTTGCAAAGATACCTACATTTTCTTGTCACACAGGTAGCATTATCCTTTCAAGAATGGTTTTGGGTTTTATTGATCTATTTCAGTTTTGTGTTTAATCCTAGGAAGTGGTCCTTATTTCTAAAGCCAAACTTATTTTGGGGTCTCAATGGAAATCCCTAGGTGCTTACCAAGGCCCCTCTTGGCAGTGTTTGACCTCCCAATTGCCATTTCCCTGGCTCTGAGTAATCCCAGAAATTTCTGCTCTGGTCTTTCACTTACTAGCTGATATTTTGTGGTGCGTTTCATGGAGTTTTCCTGATGTGTAAATAATTTGGGAGGTATTCGGTGACTTTTTGGGTATTTGTTTGCAGAATTTGAGACTTGTTTCTCTGTGATTCCCTCTGTTCCAAAACTTTGTCCCCAGCACTAACCAGGAAGTGTCCTCAGCAACAAAACAAAACCTCAAGAATAATGTGTCCTATTTCCAACCATCACATATGCACAGACCTGGGTTTTGAGTCATAAGCAAATCCCCTTTCCACTGCCCCTGGGCAGGGTGAGAATGCATGACTGGCTTTCATAGTTGGAGACTCTGAGCTGCACGTATCTGATTCCCTTCCATCTCCTAACTACTGCTATGCTGAGCAAGGACTGGGCTCAGGGAAAGTGGATGGAAATCCATGGTCAAAATGACAGGGAGCCCAATGGAAAGCCAGGCAAGCTGCTAAACTAAGTATCAGTCTAAGTGGTTTGGGCAGAAAGAATGAATCTGGATTCAAAGTTAATGGTATAGAAATTAGTCCAAGGTAAGCACCAAGGTTGAAGCAGAAAATAAGTAAGTGGTAGAGCCTGATTAATTCCCCAAAATAACTAGCACCAGGATGTTATCTGATTACAGTGAATATATGTCCCTAGGGCTTACAAAGACAAGCTAAAATAAAGTAATAAAAGGTAATAAAAATAAAATAAGACTAGAATAGCCTCCACATGGATAGTATAGCTCTGAAGACTTGCAGGAAATTTGGGTGGTACAGAGAGAGATTTTAAAAAAATATATTTTCATGGACATTGAGTGAAAAATAAAGCTTAAATAGTCCATTTAACTCATGATTTCATGTGTGCAATGAGGCTAAGTTTGGACAGACAGTTGATCGATACTCCTTTAAGCTTCATTTTCTCATCTGGAAAAAATGTAAATATTAATACATAATTGCTGGGGTTTATTTGATAATTAAGTGAGAATATGAATTAATGTTCTTATTCTTCCTAGCACAGGAAAAACTTAATAAAATGCATGTCATTATTGTTAATTCATGTCATTATTATACTTACCACTATACCACGACCACTGTTTATGATGGACCTGAGTAACTAGACCAACTCCGAATCCTCCATTTCTTGGCAACTTCTAGAAAAGCCAAAGTGTTGCCCGCTGACTCACCCCACCCTGGCGTCCAGGATCTCAGCTCTGCAGGCTATCTGTGTAGGCAGCTGTTTCCAACAAAGAGAAGCCTTTCCTTGGGGGACTATGAGAGCAGAAAACCCCAAGACAAACACAGAAAGAAGTAACAATTACTTTTTCTCTGAGAGGAAACCTTATTAAAAATCAGAAGGCAGAGCCAGATAATACAGGAACTGTTAAATGGAAAAAAGATATACAGTAGATCAGACACAAAGCTATGTGTGCAGGTGACAATGGCAGAACCTTTCTTTTGGGAATACATGAAGAATGAATGTAGAGCCATTAATTTATCTTCGAAGGACAGCTGAGTGGAGTCTGATTAACTTCTTTATGAGGCACATTTTCCTCCTGAGTCCCATCCACAATATTCACAGCAGTCATTCCGTGTCTGCCAGTTTGCTCCTTTGCATTTGTTGTCCTTCAGGCCATGGTTCTGAGGGTTTCTGATGGTTGTCTATGCTTGGCAAAGGGAACCGATCAGCTTCAGGGTACAGCACACTCTTGTTTATGACAGTGCCGTGATAAACCTGCTTGGCCCTTCGGTTAGTTCTCACCAACAGTAAGTTGTTGCTATCCACACAAGCTGCTTTCTCAAAGCACAGGGAGAGGCCGGTGAGCGCTGTGGCCTGGTGGTAGTAGAGGCTGAATTGGTAAGGGAGCCAGGAACAGAGTATCCTGTGAATTGACTATGATGATGATCAGGGATAGGGTTAATTTTTTCATCCCAGTGGCTTAAAATCCAAGAGAATTTGTGTAAGAGTTTTCCTGTGCACTAAAATTGATTGCAAGGAGGCAAGCAGTGATTGCTTCTGATTGGAACATTGTATTTATGTGTGTGGTTATTTGGCTAAGCATATTATAGGATTGGCCTAAGAGGCTGTCAGTGAGTATTCAGATAAAGCTCATCTGAATTTTACTGGAGGCCAAGATCCCAAAAAGCTTGAGAAGGGCTGGGGATATAATAGAAAAAGAACCTGGCTTTGATTCATGTATATCTATGTTTGTGGTTCTATCTCTTCTTCTTCCTAGCTGGCAACATGGAACAAATTATTTCTCCCATCAGAGCTTCAGGTAAAATGGACAACCTAAAGCTTAGAAATATGAAATAATTTTTCAAATGGAGTTAATAATAATATCTATATCATGAATTGTTTTAAAGATCAAGTGAAAGGATACTTGTTAAAGAGCCTGCATTTGTTTACTATTGCTGCTGTAAGCAATTACTCTATACTTGGTGGCTTAAAAAATCACATATGGGGGTACCAAAAATTGTATACACATTTTAAGAGATGTTATCTATGCATTACTTTTCAAAGTTGAATTGAATTACAGTAGCAATGTGTAGTGTGACTTTTACTCAAAAGATGGCATAATCAAACGAATACTAGCGTCATAGTGGGACAGGCAGGACAGTCAAAGAAAATGGCAGAAGCATAGTTGTCGATCATGGAGTGCAAGACCATTTGTCAGGACAACGGATAGTACAAAGAGGTGCTATTGAGTTTTCCCCACATTCTCCTGACTGAAAACCCCTTGACTTCTACCTATGGGGGACCTTAAAGGATGTGATATACCGTAGAAACCAGCTATGCTGGTAGTACTTCAGGAAGAAATTGAAACAGCATGCACAGTGATACAAGTGGACACTTGGATCAACAGTTGCTTAAGCCATTAAGTAGTTTGCCGTAATCAGAAGTGTCTGGACACTGACGGTAGCACTTTGATCACCTCTTGTAATTGCAGAAGTCAAATGTGATTTGTATTCATCATTTGTTATCGGTATATATTGAGTGTTACAATTTTAGTACAGTATTTTCCTTTCTTAAAATGTGTATACATTTTGGCACCCTCTCTATTTATTATCTTATAATTCTGTAGGATAGAAGTCCAACCTAGGTCTCAGTGAGCTAAAAATCAAAGTGTTAGCAAGGCTGCATTGCTTTCTGAAGGTTCTAGGGAAGAGTCTACTCAGTTGCCCTTTCCAGCTCCTGGAGGCCATCTGCATTCCTTGGTTCATGTCCCCTTCTCCCATCTTCAAAGCCAGAAATGGTAAGCATCATGTCCTTCATTGTTGCATCATCTTGTCTTTCTCCTCTGCCTCTGTCTTCCTTTTAAGAAGACTTAAAGAGTACTTTTAAGAACTCTAACGATTACATTGGGCCCACCTGGCTAATCCAGGATAATTTCTCTATTTCAAGGTCCTTAACTTAATCACATGTGTAGAGTCATTTTGCTACGGATTATAACATATCCATCCACAGGGTCAGGGATTATGTTGTGGCTATCTGGTGGGGCTGGGGATATTATTTTGTCTACCACAGAGCCCCATAAACTACGAAAGCTATGCATGGGTCTATTTGGCTTATCAGAATGTTCTTGTTGTTGTTGTTGTTTTTATTGCTGTTTTGGGAAGGAATAAGGGCTATATTTATCTTATTTTCACAATTACCATAGAAAGCCACTTCACCTTTCCTTGGCCCTAGAGTGCTAGGTAATAGGGACATTGATTTAGCTCGATGCCTTTATGCATATATTTACATATTGGGGGTCAGAACGGTTTTCTGTAATGTTACATAGTACTGGTATCCAACTGCCTGGTGAGGAGACAATGAGCCAAACTGAAGGTCAGCAATCATGCCTTCTGTCCCTGAGACAGTATAGATAGGAGGCAAAAGAAAAGGTGCCAGCTCCACAATGTTCCCTTTTCCCCCACAGAAGGGCACCAGGCTTGGGTCAGATGATATGTAGCACAGGAGGGAATCACCTTACTGCTGAGGAGCCCTGTAGAAGAGGCCCCTGGACTCAGGAGTGGAGGGAGGGATGGGGGAAGAGCTGGGAATGGAGAAAAACTGAGTCAAAGTGAGAAAAAGTGCCTCAGCCAAGGCACCTGATGAGGAGGTCACGGCAGAAGATCCTGGAGCATGTCTCTGCTGAGCCTCCAACAAGAAAGCCCCTACATGAACGTGCCTGAGCCTGAGTGCTTGACTGCAGCTTCCTCCAGAAAACTGCAATGGACTTGACTGTGCCCTGAGTCTGCTGTGGGGAGGACAGCTCCCCACCATGAGACCTGTCAAAGCAAAGCCTTGTAATTGTACGTGGTCAGGTTGGAACATCATGAATTTTGCTTGGATCCAGACTCCTCAGCTGGCATATATTAAAAAGCAAATAAACAGGAAGAAATATATGAAGAGACCTCAGAGTAATGGCTGTAATACCTTGCCATCAGAAAATAGGTGCTTTTTTTGGTAGGATGAAAGCATTACTCATGTGTAGATAAAAATGCCATATTGGAATTGTGGGAAGTGACATATAATTTGGCACTTTTGTTGAAATGTTACATAATGACCTTTTCCCTTATAATTTCCATAGAATTTCTATAGAATTAGCAACAGGCCTGGAATTGGAATGTAGATCCTAAAATTTACCCATGAATCTATGCTGCTTCTTAATAATTGAAGAAGGGACTTCTTTTTTTCTAGTTTAAGGAATGTGGTAGTGAAAAAACAAGGAATGTTTTTGTTTGATGGTATAGCTGATGTTAGCAGGAGCTACACAATTCAGTCTAGAGAAAAATTTAACTGAAGGCAAATACATCTTTTATGTTCATCTTCTTTGTTCCCACTTGGCCAAAGGTATGACATTCCTGGTAGCATATATTCCATGACTTCGCCCAGTTGAATTTTAAATAACTTAGATGATTACCCTCTCACTATTTCTCCTGGGATCTAATTCCACCATATAATAAAGCCAACTGTTAGGGAGTTCATGATATGATATTCTCGTGTTGAATGGAGGAATTTTCCATTACTCAGTTTTGCCTCCATAAAAAAAAAATCAATAAGAATAAAAATTAAAAAGCCTGAAAAAAAAAAGTGCTTGTGAGATTGAATGAGGCAAGGGAGTAATATTTGTTTGCTTGTTTTGCTTTGATTGGGATGGGAAGACAGGTAGGACCAGGACATCCTATAAGAAAGGATGATTTGAGGAGAGACAAAAACAAAACTTGTCACTCAGAAGGGATCTGAGGAGGAAGCAGCAGCCAAGAATCAATAGCAAATCCCCTGTCTAATTCCTCTCTCCATGTGAAATGAACCCTCAAGGTGCTGATTTTGGTAATTTCTACAGACATGGTCAAGTCTCAGGTCATTAACTTCAAACTGATACTTAACCATTTAAAAATCCATTTCTATCCATGTCACCTGCATGACAGCAACAGCAGTCTGAACATTTGTGCTCAGGGTTTGGGGAATCTGATGAGGAGCTAACTTAACTCTCCTCCAAATTCTAAAGTTGTTAACACACCTGCTGCTTTTCCCACAGACAACCATACCCCTCCCCGCTCCCCCTAGAAGATATCTTCATGTCCATCAGTTTTGAAACTCTGAGTTCTCAAAGTACTGAATTTCAGCAACTAACGAGAGCCTGATAAGTAGCACTCCAGACGTCTCTATTGTCCCGAGACAAAAAGCACCATATTTTCCCCACCCACCTGTCAGGGTAATCAGAGCATAGTTTCCAGGTGGGTGCCACAAAGATAAAAGCAGCTGATGAAATTCTTAGGGTTTCTTTGTAAAAAGATACTCAGAAATAGGGGTGATGTTCAAAGAAGTATTTTTTTGTATCATCCCAAAGCAAAAATTGCTTTAAATGGAGTCAAGATGTGCTCTCTGTTCTATACATTTAATACCATAGTTCCAAGGTATTCAGGGCACCTCTAATCATATCACTTTCTCACTAACCTCATCTCTCACCCATAGCCCAATGACTGTCCATCCTAGTTCTTGGAATAAAATTCAAAATGCTACACACGGTTCACCAGATTGTGCCTGGTATGGCCTTTCTTTGTTTCTTCAGCTTCATCTCTGGCCATCTTCCCTGAATTTCGGTCAACTTGTTAAACTGAGTCAGTGCCTATGGATTCTCAAATACTGCAGTTCCCTTGTCTTTTACAGCATCTTCTGATACCTTTCTCTTTCTCTAATTAAACTCCATTCACTTTTCTTTTGTTGTTATTGTTTTCTTTTTTAAATGTATCTTTGATATAAAATTCTTTTCAATTATAGTTGACATTAACTTTTCCTGTTATTGTTTATTTTTCACAAAATCAGAGAAAAGTTCTCAGACCATCACTACTTTCATACTAGATCAATTTCCCTGCTATGGGCTCTCGTAATACCAGACACATACTATATTTTTCCATGTATAACATGCCCCCATGTATAAGACAATCCCTAACTTTCTAACCCAACATTAAGAAACCTTCCCAACCAGTTACTCCCATGTATTAGACGACCCCTAGTTTTTGGTCTAACAATTTTAGACAAAAGTATCATCTTATACACAGAAAAATATGGTAGCTTTCATAGCAGGTGTAATTAATCACCAACTGCACAGATGAATATGCAGCTGTACCTTTTTTCCCACTGAATGGCAAGCTCCATAAGGCTTGTCTCTTTCACTCTCTATTGCACAATGCTCTAGAGTAGTGCCTGACCCAGAGTATATTTGTTGCTTAAATAACTGTGTGTGTTGCAACCCCACTTGAGAATGAACAGAGAGCTACTGCCCAAATTCAGAGACCTACAGGTGGCTGTTCAAAATACAGATACTCCTCAACTTACAAGGTTATGTCCTGATAAACTCATCTTAAGTTGAAAATATCGCAAATTGAAAATGCATGTAATACACCTAACCTGCCAAATATAGCTTAGCCTAACCTACCTTAAATGTGCTTAGAACATGTCCTTTAGCCTATAGTTAGGCAAAATCGTTTCACTGCCAATGCCCAGCATCATGAGAGAGTATTGTACCACATAGACCTAGCCTCAGAGAAGATCAAAATCCAAAGTATAGTTTCTACTGGATGCTTATCACTTTCACACCATCATGAAGTTGAGAAGTTGTTTAGTCTAACCACTGCAAGTCAGGAACTGTCTGTAATAGAACTAAGTGGAAATGAAAGCATTTCCATGTGGAAACTTGTTTTCTGCCTGAAGTCATCATATCAGCGTTCTAAGCATGTGCAAATGTCTTGTAATAAATTCTTATGCAACATGATATCACACACTATTCTCCATATACTTAAAATATCCACCCTAATAGTTACCTTTTCTCTGTGGAATATTTTTAAAATATTCCCCTTTTGCTTTGCATGTTATTAAAACATGCTCGTATATGTGTACATCCACGTATGTGAGTGTGCACATAGTTTTTCTTATTTGAACAGTAAACCCACTGAAAAATGGTGACCTCTTTGTTTTTGTTACAACAGAAAGTGCATTGTTAAATACTGATTCAGTGGTATATGAGAGCCAGCTCATATTGGCTTGCAAGTACATGATTGTGAGTTTCTCTTCCCAGTTCTGTTGTTAGTCATGTGAAATATTCAGCTTGAAGTCTAGTATGGTAGAAGTATTTACAACACAGAAATTGACAAAACATAGAAATTACAGTTCTTTTCTCTGGAAAGCTACTTATTAAATATTTACCAGCAAAAAAAATGGTTATAATACTAGTTAAGAATAAATACAATTGTCTATATCTTGAGAAAATCAAGAGGCTTTCAGAGAGTTGACAATTATTAGATCACTGATAGTGGTATTCAAATTCATTGGGCTATAAAGATTGGCTTCAGGGAGTGAAAAGATTCCCTATTATAGGTAGACAAAATTCCCCCATCATTCAGAAGCTGAACCATTCAAAGATATGAATAAAGGAAACTGGTAAATTTAAATTTTATCATTTGCAAGTGTCAATGTAAAAAAACATAAGTAATTTTGGGAGAAGAAACCTATTGCAGAGTTATTGCTGGGGTAAAAACACATAGATATTTGTAGGAATGGGAGTGAATAAATAGTGTTTGATGGCCTTTGTTAGGAAGACACAGGGGCCTGGAAGTTTTGCAAGCAGAAAGATAAAAACACTCAGTATATTAAGTCTGTACTGATAAAGAGCCTTCCACATAGACTGCCACTAACAGTTGGAAACATAACAAGGCAATCTCAGCAATAGGGTCTTATGGTCACAATTTTTAGAAAAGTTCTAAATTGGAATTGAAAGTTTAGCAAAGGATGATATGACAACAACCTAAATTAAACTTTCAAAGACCCAATGGAAAAAAAATAGCAGAGTTGAGCTGGATCTGTGGGGACTTAGGAAACTGAGCCCAGTCTTACTTCCCATGTGACGTCCTCCTCCACCCCTCAAACCTAGTGGTCTCTTTGTGCTCAGACTACTGCACTCATTGCCTGTTTTGCTCACAAGTCATTGAGGTATTGATGTTTCTGGTGGTCATTATCTTCAAATGTAGCATCTTCAGCCATTCTCTTTGCTGCCTCTGTGCATGGCACAAAGCATGATGTCTCCAGTTTGAAAACAGCCTTCTCTACATTGAAGACACAAGCATCATGTCCACCTACAATGTGAAACATCACCAGGCACATCTCTTTATATATTTTGATCCTAAGATTGAACTCGCAACTGCACAGCTGTAAATTTTCGGGCCTGGCTATTTTATGCAGACACCCTATCTTGGGACGTGATAGAAACCATAGCATATCTCTCTTGGAGCTAACCGAAGTATTGACATTTTCTTTCTTTTCTTTTTTTCTATTTTATTCTATCTGATTTGAACACATTCCAGGTCTCAGCAATACAAGTGATCTAGCTTTGTACACTGCTGTGTGCCTTAATTAGCTTGTTTCTGGGTCATACCGTTGGTTCCCTGCTGAGTGTTCCTGGATCCTAAGCTTTGTTGGGGTTCCAGGAGGGCTCTTCAATTCTCTTATTGGATCGTGTAGTGGACCCTTCAAAGATTATTTGTTTTTAGAGATATCTGGGCTCCATGAACTTGTTTTGTTCACAGATTTCTGAATCCACCCACAGTAATTTGTGTTTCTGAGTCCTGTTGGTGAAATTTTAGATATACTATATAACCACGTAATCTGAGGTCAAGAAGAAGTTTGAAAAATAGACTTTTTCTATGTTGTTTTTGTCCTTATTTGTTTTTATTATGGTTTTAGCTAAAACTTTAGCAAGAAACTAACCAGAGAAACTTAACAGGTTCTGTATTTGCAGACATTAGGTTGGATGGCACAGTGAAATGTAGACTAAAATAAGAGTCTAAAGTCAGCATTGCCACTACCTAACTGAATGGCCTTGAGCTAGCCACCTCATCTTTTCAGTTGTCTGTTTCACCATCTGTAAAATGAATAACTCCAAGGCTCATTCTGGTTCTAATATTCTATGAAGACATAGCACAGAAGCCAGAAAGCCCTGCAGAGGGACAGAACTATTTTTGTCCAGTGAATACTTGGATAAGAGAAGTAAAGATCAATAGATATTAAAATGTCAAGAGGTAATGCCTTTATATTCTCCTAAAAAAAGGTGTATCATCTGTAATGTATCCACATATAATGTTACTGCAATAAGGCAAGATAGGAGAAAATAGCATGGGAGATAAAAACAAATCCAACTATTTACTAGATAGTGTGCTGAACTCTTTGCACATATCATCATATATGCAACAGCTCTATGAGGTAGATGTAATAGCCCCGCCTTATACATGGGCCTTAAGGAGGTTAAGTCATTTGTTTAACATCAGATCACTAATCAATTGTGTATGTCTTATTTCAATCCAGATCTTCTTAAAGTAAACAACACTGCCAACCCAAGAGAGAAGGTGACTGATACAATACCATATTCACCAAATTGCTAGTTTTAATATTTGGATACACAATGGCGAAGTCCTCAGTCCAAAGTGTCTCGGGAATGGCTGGAGGAGGTTTTGTGCTGGGGTGTGTGGAGGAATCTTTAACTCATGTGTTTCCATCAGTGTACCTTTGACTATATAAGAAAAAAAGAGTCTCGTTCACATAAAGCTGATGTGAGATGGAGTGACTGCCCTGGTAGTCCCTTCCCAGGAGATGGCATTTCTGCTGTATTCATCAATGATATCATCAGTGACTGATTCTTTACTTTGACATCCAGTTTTCTGAGGAAGTAGAGATAGGTTAAGTTGATTGGGTGAATGGTCCCGTGCCCAGAAAAAAAAAAAAAGCAGTTTTACCCCCACAGGTCCATGCTATTTGCAAAGATTACCCCTATAAACTCACTTTGCTCCCTGTTCATTCTTTGGCTTATCTTTTTTTTTCACATTCATATTAAAAAGTTAAATAATCCTGAATTAATGTGCTCTTTCTGGATCTTGAAAGGAAGTATACATGGATGTTTAGATAATCATTATTCTCTACCAGGACAATATTATACATGTTGAGTTGTTTGTGTAGCATCAAGATACACTGTGTTATCCACCCACTTCTTCCATATGATAAAGGCATAGATTCTCCATGACCCCACAAAGGAACCTCTAGAGCTTCCAAGATAGATGTGACCTGAGGGACCATCTAGTATAGTTCCCTTCTGGATGAGATGTTGGAGCCAATGGAAATCTCATACAAGACTTTGCTCTCATTCACATCTTTATGAATTCATTGGTAATATTTAGTTTCGAATTATAAGAAAATCTCTTAATCTAAGAGGATAAGGATATGGGAAGAGCCTCAAAGATGCAGAAGAAAGCCTCTGAGCCTCGGGAAGGAACTGGAAGCAGGAAAGGGATTGGTGTTAAGAAACAAGAAAGCCTTCCAGTGACACTCACATTTCTGCTTCATGAGGTCATTCTGCTTTGTGCCCCTCTTTCTCTGTAAACTAGCTTTCCCCTTACTGCCACATTTAATTACATGGTACAAAGGGCTGTGCTTTGACTCTTTAGATCAAAAGAAACTGTGCAATGTAAGTGAAAGTTTTCTGATTCGCCCAGCATATGTTGGATGTTGTGGTAAAATAGATTGTTGGTGCTCATTTGTTATTTCCCTATAGAAGAATAATAACATCCATGCCCTTGTAATGGTTTCATGGTGGGTAGAGACTACTCTTTGGGTTTTGGTAAGTGCTTTACTTCGACCAATAGAATTTAAATATGATAAAAGCAGAAGCTTTAACTGTGCTCAGAAGTTTGTCCTTTTATGCACCAGTGACCTGCCTTTAGGAGAGCATGCTCTGAGTAGCTATTGTTTCTTTGGCATAGACTTCAGAATAAATATATGTAGAGTGAGCATAAATCAGGCCTACACCCTAGAGTGAAGCCCATCTAGGTAAGCCAAACAGTAACTGATGTACCGACCCATAAAGTAAGATTAAATACTAATTGTTGTGAACTGTTGACTCTTGGGATTGTGTATTATTCAATAATATTGTGCAAATGATGACTGATAGAAAAATTGGCATTGAAAGTGGTATGTTACCATAACAGAAATATAAACTACTGTCTTTGAGATGGGAAATAAACAATGAGAAATCAGATAGAAAATGCTGGTAAAGTGGTAACCCATGTTATGCAGTGGCAAAATATTTGGTAAATCTATCACTTGTGGTAACTTGGAATACAGAAGATATTAATAGACTTGAGCCTTCAGCTAGTTGATTTTGACTTTTACTATTGAAAAATGTGTGCTGATGATGCTAGGTGAATTTAATATTATTAATACAAAAAAGAGCCCCCTTCCCCCCACAAAAAAGATTCACAAATGTAATTAACAGGGAAATACATGGTCCACACATTCCAAGATTTGAAAAATTGAAAAAAAATATAAAACTTTTTAATCATTTCAAATGTTTGCCATTCAAACAGCTAGCTGTAGGAGAAAGACCCAAACTGAACCTTGCCATTAACACACAACTTAAGGGCAAAAACATCGAGGATCTGGTTGTCACACCCTTTGTTAAGAAGCTCTGTACAACTCTATCACCTTAAGACCTGAAAGAAGCCTGCTAAACCCAAAGCTTCCTTGATTCAGTCTGGACTCGAGACATGTCAGAAAAGAATTGTGAACGTGATTTTTTTGGTATTGCATGTATTCTGGAATCAATAGCACACATTTAGAGGAATTACAGACTTCAGATTTTTCCCATACAGATGGAAAAAGGGCAGAATGGCAATTGACCAAAGGATTTCAGGTGAGATCTACTGGGTCTCTGTGTATCATTTTTTCCCCAACCTTGCTTTCGTCGCTAAGTTTGACTTGGGTTTCTCTGACCCTGGAAACTTACAGACACAGATGGATTTCTTGTTCCAGGTCACACTGTGCAGTCAGAACCCACACCTTGCCTTATGTGTCTTTCTCTTAGGCCTGAATAGGAGGTAACACAGTGAGGCAGAGAATAGCAGAGGTTAGTTACCTACAAGCTGCCAAGCAGGAGATGGCTCCAAAATAAAGGAGACAAAAATCTCAGCATTTTATTGCATTCATGAAAATATTCAGAATGTCTGGGCAACAAAATATAAAGCAAAGGAAATAGGAACTTACCTGCTCTTCTTATTTAATCATTAAGCTTGAAACAGCACAATTGAGAACAGTCTCATCAATGCTTCATTTCAGGTTGATTACCCACATGATACAAGCCTCCCTTGGGGTCCTCAGGGAATATGAAGTATAAAGTATAGGCTGCTGGGTGCTTTTATGACTTCATACCAAGGTTCTACTGATTTGACCTGCAGACTTAGAGAGTACAGTGCACTGGGCTCCTGCTGGCTCTGTGTACTGATACCCAGCAGATGTCAGGGCTCTGATGTTAAGACAGGTTATTGATATCTTTTTTTATCTCCAAGAGGAAAGAAAATGGATGAGCTAAACCTGCCCACATAATAGTGGCTTGGTCCACATGTAGAAGCTAGACTTGGGGTCATAGGACTTGTGCTCTGGAGTGAACATAACCTAGCCTATACACAGAATAAACTCTCTTAGGTAGGCTTGTGTTTTGTTTCTCCAGCTGTAAAATGAGAGGTAAAACAAAAATGCTTCTGTGTGAAACTAACAAAAAATGATTTCTCCACTTTTATTGCTTCATTCTCACCATAACCCTCACACTTATTATTATTTGTAAAGTATCAGGTATAACTGCTTGGCCTGTGTCTATTGATGATGACTTTCTGGATGCAAAACAAGGTACTTCCTCTAGTCTATGCATATTAGTGAGCAAAAACGATCTATTTACCGAAGACCTCATGGAGGATAAAAAGATGAGCTGAGAGTTATGAGGTATTTTATGTTGCGCATTTTTCAACAAGATGTTCTAAAACTCACCCATGAGAAATTAGATTTTCCTAAAGATAGTTTTTGACCAGTGCACCACTAGGGGGAACACCAGAATATTCTAGTGTGCCTCTTCATTTCTTCTTTTTCTATTTACCCTTTTCTACCTTCTCTATTAGTAGCCACACATTTTCTTCCTTGACATAACAAACAGTGCAGTTACTATATTTGAGCACTTGAGTTTTCACTTGGGATCTTACCTTCTAGTCCAACATCATGCCCCTAGGAAAGTTTTTAGTGAATAAGATTTTCTCCCTTGCTAACAGATGTCACCCCAATAAGTCTAACAATAAAAATGAATTAAAAAAAAAAAGATTTTCTCTATGCCTTGTATTATAATCCCCATCCCAGGACTTATGTCTCTGAGACCCGGGACTGAAGACCTTGCTGAATTTACATTAAGACAAAGCTCCCTATTTTCTTATCCAAATAATTACTTTTGTATCTGATTGTTATTGACCTTTGGGTTATTTTTCATAAGAGAGTTCACAAAGTTTTATTAGCTCAGGATCTATAAAACCTGAATTTAAGTCTGCCCTTCTCCTATATGTAATATTTCCTATAATGATGGATGGCAAGTCTAGAAATACAGTAAGGATGTCCCTCTAGTTTCCTCTCTACTGCCAGGCTGCGCCAACTTTCTCCAAAGCCAGGAGGGCAGTGCCACAGGTAGAGAAAACTAACTGACTACTGTCTGTGCCCCATAGACTCACAGGTTGGATTGCAGCTTTGCTTGTTGGATATGAGAGATGATTAGAGGCACAGATGATAGAATTATAGGCCAAGGGCATTATTTTGGCTATTAGACCCTAAACATGTGGTGGGAGTTGGTAGTAAAATTAGTTGATGGAGAAATGCTAAAACCTATAGAAGAGGAAACCAATAATTTACTACTTAGGGACATTGTATAGGGAAACCGAGACATTTTTAATGGGAAATACAGTAGCACACACTATCCAAATGACTCAATTTGTCTCCCCTACCAATTGTCACAAACGAAAATGGGACACTTTTTCTTACATTTAAAAGAAAAATGCATTTCACAGCTAACAGCTAACAGTGTTCAACCCAAAGTACTCCGAGAAATCTGAAGGCAAAAGCTGTCAATTTTAACTGAAGGGATCAATCAAGAAAGGAATTACTTTGGGATGCCCAGTGATATGTTACGATTATTAGTGCCAAGGGCAGAATCTTTTAAAAAGCTTCAGTAGGCCATATGTGGTGGCAATTTTATAGCAAATATGTTCAAAATAAACACCTGTTGTTTTGTGAATCTCACTGCCTGTCGCCTAACTTTGACTATTTGTAATGTTTGGGGTGCTTGTTTCCCAAAGAATAAGTTAAACTGCTGCAAAATAACCAAAGAAAGAACAATCTGCACCCCCTACCCTCCCCATCTCTGTGTACTGTTGGTGCTTTCTACATGTTCTAGATTGTTTTCAGTACTTGTTTTTGCTACTTTACCATAAAGCTGCAAGTTTTTTAAAAAAGAAAATAGGGATTCTATTTCTTGTATTGCTTTCAAAAATTGAATTTAGGTAAATAAATCCTGTCATTTCTGCATTATTACATTGCATTTTTATTGTGTCTTTATAATAGTAAAGTTTTTCAGATATCTTTGCTTTGCCTTCCCAGTGCAGTGATTATTTTAACAAAAATATATTAAGTTTCAGGCCTCTTAGAGATGCAGAGTTGATTAGGACCTAGTCAGTGCTCTCACAGAGGTTTTAGATACAGGAGAATAACACAGGAGAAAGCTATTTATAACATATGTCAAGTTATTTATTTCATCTAACGCTGCTTATAATGCCCAAATTTGAACATACAAATTTGTATGCTCACTAAGAGAAGTATAGCATCTTCATTATCTCTATAGTCTTCACCATCAAGAAGAATGTTTAGCACAGAGTAGGTATCCAGTTATGTCTGTGTTTTTTGAAACTATCATACAATTCTGTATTCACACAGAATACAATTGGGCACGCAAAGATGCATAAGACCCAATCAGTAACTGAATTTATGTGGTGAAATGACACATAATTCAACAATGTAAAAGTTTTTTTTTTTAAATAGGTCCTTAAAAATACTACTGACCACCTCCTTGAAGGTAATAATGTCACTTGATCTGTATCATGTTATCTAGCGGATTTTACACAAACACTTCCCATATATCCCAAACACAAAAGAAGCCCAAGTTTAAATATAAACATAAGACTTCTATTAATACTATAGGGACAGTGGAATGTGAAACTGTGACTTTAATTTATATATTTATTTAATTTACATTTTAGTGATGCTGCATATTATCTTATAAAGCATTTCAACATCCTCACTTGATATCATATAAAAATTATTATCCTGGTCACAGGTATTTTCCTTTCCACTGTTTTCCTTGATGCATTTGCTTTGTTGAATGAGAATGGGGACAGTACTGAATGTTACAGTGTATAAAAAGACATTAAAAAAAACCCCAAAACCAAAAACGAACTCACAAAGTCTCAGCGACAGTAGTAAAAGATAGCTGCCATACAAAGCAAGGAAGTGAAGTCCCAGCCACCGTATCTTCACAAGTATATATCGTGGATCTACTGATGCAGCGTTCTGATAGCTTTAAAAGATAATGGGCTTTTAAAGAATGTGTTTTCCTATTTCAGACTAAAGCTATTGTTCTTTTCTGTGTCTGGTTATGTATCATGGTGTCATGGTTTCCATGACAACTTTTCACTCGACAGCAATTGAGGTAATGGCGAAGCGATTGTTCCCATGATCCTCTGAGAAAGAACTAAACTCACCTAGTTCATCTTTCCAGTTTATTTCCTGTGGCTTCTCTCCCCGCATTGGGTACCACTTGAATTCTGTCTAGGTTTGGTTAATATCCCACTGACCCAAGAGTGCGCTATACATGTCCTGTCCTCTGTGACATTAGACTTAACAGTCTATGAATGATTACACCTGAATTTTTAGTACATACTTATTCAAAGCAATTTCTTATGGTCCTTACTATTTCTGTGTTGTCAGTTAGAATGTCTCATCTTTCGTTTCTTGTTTTATTTATTTGAGTTTTCTCTCTTTTTGTTCTACCACAGCAAAGGTTTGTTAATTTCGTTTATCTCTTAAAAAATAGCTCTTGTAGCCATTGATTATTTCTATAATCTTTCTTTTTTCTATTTCATTTATTTCTGGTCTGATTTTTGTTAATTTCTTTCCTTCTACTAACTTTGAGTTTAGTTTGTTCTTCTTTTTCTAGCTCCTTGAGGTTTAAAGTTATGTTGTTTGTTTGATACATTTTTTCCTGATGTAGGAATTTACTGCTATCAACTTCCCTCCTAGAACAGTTCTGTTCTGTCCCATCAGAGCACCTTAGATCATGACAACAAGACCTTAGTCAAAGCTTACGAATGGAAATACATGGGGCAGGTAGTTCTGAAGAGGAGGCTCCTGACTCCTGAATTACATTCTAAGACCACTGTCTCCTGTCGTTCCAGATCACTAACCTGCCACCTCCATGTTACCTCTTGCAATCTTTATTCCTTAGATGCTATTATTTTTTTTCACTGTCTTTACAATTTCATGTCCTTCTCACCATTTCTACCCCACTCAGCTCTGTGGTTCATTTTATTCTGTCCTACAAACACTATGAATTATCCGGTCCCTCCCCCTCCATTTCATTTTCTCAAATGAAAAACTCAAATAAACGTTCTTCTTGTCAATTACTGCCAAATCTTTTTTTTCAGCACTGAACTTTCCTAACAATTTCACCTGGCTCCTTGCCATTTTTATTTGGAGCTAAGGACACTGTAAGCTTAAAATAACCAAAATATAACCAGCTATTCCTTCCACAAATTGCTCTTCTCCCATTTTGTTCATATCAATAAACAAAGCCAGCATTTTCTATCCAATTGCTTAAGTTAAAAATCTTGACTCTTTAATTTCCTTTTTTCCTCAACCACCACAACAAACACATATTACTAAATTTATACTTTTTGGAAGAGAATAGGAGCTTCTTTCTTTCAGTAGTCCCATCAAATATAAACATCTTCTCCCTTACAGCTCATCCCACACCTGCTTTTTAAATCTCAGCTCATTTATAAGCTCTGGGGCCACTGCTGAAATGACAAAACTTGTAACTTGTGCTCTGAAGACCAATGGCAGGAAAAAGCCATCCCACACCCCCTTGTCCCCAACTGTCCAGTTCAGTGGGATGAGCTGGCAGGAGGCCAGCAGCTCACTTTAATGAGCAAGATATATTTTCTAGTGAACAGTCACTTCCTCTATAAATTAAGGAAAAGAACCTTTGCTGAGGCCAATGACTTATTAAAAACTCTTTAAAGCAGTAAATATTCTCTTTCACCATTCTCTAGGCAGTCATGTCATGGTTTAAGTCACAGAGAAATACATGGCTACTCTTTGCCAAGGTAACCACTTCCTTAAAAGCCAATTTTTACTTGCTAAAGCCCCAGCAGGAAGGACTGTGGGCAGGGTCAGCAACCTCCATCAGCAGCCATAGCTCCCTCAGTTCTCATTTAGCAGGGCATCGGGTGACCTGGAGTGGGATTCCAAATCAGGACTCTTTGATAAACCAAACTATGGAGAAACAGCTCCTCAGGGCACCCCATTGCTTACACTGAAATGCAGAGGTTTGGGTTTTTTTTTGTTTGTTTGTTTTTGTTTTTTAATTCATTTTTATTGTTAGACTTATTGGGGTGACATCTGTTAGCAAGGATTACATAGGTTTCAGGCTTACAGTTCTACAGTGCATTGTCAACTTGTTGTATAATAATTTCACCACCTAATGTGACTTCTCTTTCCATCACCTTATACAGAGGTTTGGTTTTGTTGGGTTTTGATTCTGGCAGGAGGATATTTGTCGATTGACATGGGAGGGATAGAGGAAAGGGATGGATAGGCAGCCAGAAATGAATGTGCGTGTTCTTGTCCAGTCCCTTGTCCCTTTTGGTCCTTGAGGAAAGAGTGTTTAAGCGAGACAGTGATGAAACTATTTTGATGCAAACTCTGTGAGTCTGTGACCCAAGTAATGTCAACCTGGGATTAGAAGACAAAATGTTATGTGGAGCTGGGAGAGACCATTTTCTCCGTAGCTGTGGGGAACCTCATTGTCCCCTTCAGGACTGAGGGACCTGGGAGCCTGGGGGTGGGGCTCGCACTGCAGACATAGGATGTTGGTGGTCTCATAAGTTGACAAGAGTGAGGTAGAGCAGAGAGAAAGATCAGAACAGAGATGCTGGCCAACAGATGGGGACATCCTTGGAGGCTCTCACAGATTCTTGGGAGGGCTTTGATGAGGTGTTTTGTCCACTTCATTTTTCTCTAATTAAGAAATATTGAGGACTTGGGTGATGTAAAATGGGCTTTAGGGTCCTGATGTAGGAAGAACATAGACTAAGAGACCAATGTTCCACATTCAATTTCTGCTTCCACTAGTAACAACATGTAAGCTTTTGAATAAAGGATTTCTTTAGGTAGGGCACAATTTTATTTACCTTATAAAGAAGAATTTGAGGCTTAAGGTCTACTAGCCCCTTCTCCGCTTCACGTGTCTGTATCTTTCTTTTCTTCACAGCCAGAGGCACCCTTGACACTAATGAAAGCATACACATGGAGTTGCTTCCATGCTTAAGACTTTTCATCACTTCCCACTGCATACAGAATGAAGCCCAAGGATGCCTTATTACCCCAGTATGCGCTGACCTGGCTTTTGTCTCCCTTGTTACCATTCCCCCGTTAAGGTGCCCGTGCCAGCGCCACACTGGCCTCCTTTCTGTTCTTTTACTACTCTAAGCTCACTCTCACCTCAAGGCTTTGAACTTGCCCTCTCCTTTGCCTAGAAGGCTCTTCCCAGAGATAGTCTCAAAGCTGGATTCTTCTCATCGTTTAGAAACAGAGTTCTAATAGTTACCAAAGAAACTCATCAGTATAATTGTACACCCCACCCAGACCTTGTCTCTCACAGTGTCCTGTTTTAGTTCATAACATTTTTGAGTTTCTGTAATTATAATATCTTGCTTGTTTGTTTATTCACTCTGACTCTCCATCATTAGATTGCAAACCCTTTGTGAGCTGGAACCTTGTCTTAGTACTGTGAACAATCATTAGTTTACAGCAGACGTTAAAAATTCTTTACTGAATGCATCAAATGAATGGATACTAACTTAGCAATATTGGATAATAAGTATTTGGCTGTTGACTAGGTACAAGGGTATCTCACAGGCAGCAGATTCTATAAAGACGTGAGAAGAGAGCCTTCTGAAGTTTAGCTTGGATTTGGGGATATTGTTTGCAGATTCTATGCTTGAGTACTGATAAGAAAAAGGTGACTTCTTCACCTGTATTCCAGCCAAAGTGAAATCTGACGAGAAGGGAAGTTTTGAAATCGTTGGGTAAAAGTAATGTTTATAGATACCTTACTTGATCCAGGCCCCCTGCAAGGCAGATTACTGTTAGCTCTCTCATTTCTCACTGCAAGTCTGCCTTATAGATATTTTCATTCCCACTTTTCAAATGAGGAACCTGGGACTTTGAAGCAGTAAATCACTTGTCCAAGCTTCATAGCTAGTAATTAGCAGGCTAGCAGTTAGAAGTCAGGAAAGCCCAGACTGAATCTCTACCACCTGGCCTTCCACACACTTTCCATGTTGCTGCTACCCCTGAAAAGAATTCGTTTTGTGACAGTTTAGGGCCAAATAATCTCTGTTAAAAAGCACAAATTTTCTTCTTTCTTCATCTGGAAGACAGCTGATAGAAGCAAGATGTCATTTAGAGGACATATGAAAGCAAGATCTTTGCCACTTACAGTCCATAAAATCCTCATTGTGCAGTTTCCGTGGTTGTTCTAGATAAATTCCATTTGGAGCAATTAGCTTTAACACCTTTAAACATCCCCAACACTTTAAGTTGCTTAGAATATTCCAAGTGTCCAGCTAATTCTCAGTACATTATGACTGTGAACTGTGAGCATCACCTTCTCCCAAGTCCTGGAAAAGAACATATTTCAAGGTGAAAGAAATAGGTATAATCAATATATTGTAATAAGCATGAAGGATAGAAACTAATGAGAGAAGAAAGAAGGGAGGGGAGAAGGGAAGAAGATATAAGGGAAGGTATGAGAACTAAAGAAGGAATAAAATAATAATAATATTTGTTGAGTTTGAATGTTTGTTATGTTCTATGACTTGTTTAGCATTAACTCATTTGCTCCTCAAGACAATTCTGTGAATTAGTTAATATGATCCCCAGTTTGCAAACTGAGGCATAGAAAATTTAGTAGTATGTCCAAGGTCACTGATGTATTAGAAAGGTAAGCAAGGAATCTGAAGTCAGGCTCACTGGGTCCAGAGTCTGCATTTTTAACCCAGATGATAGAAAACCTGAGGGCATGATCAATCTTAAATATATATCTTTGGGGTAGAGAGGTGGGAAGACAATTGTTTGCCCATATCTGTGGTGCATGAAGAAGCCTCTTAGTCTCAAATATCTTTCATACTTGTCTATCAATAATAAATAAGAATTTAACATACAGTGTAAACACTGTACAGTTTGCTGTGCATATTGAATAGGTCTGAGTATCTCTCTTCTCCTCTAAGTCCTACAATTCAGAAAGGCACCATTAATAGTGAACTTGAAATGGAGAACTGAGCTTTAGACCAGAGGACTGAGGAGGACTTTCTATTTCTTTCCCTGCTGAGATGGAATCAACCCTCACTGAATGGCACAGTGAGAACCTGGGAGGATGGTGAATTTACTCCATCAGGTCCAGCCTGGTCTCCTTACTGAATGGGAGACACAACCAGAGATCCCCAGGTCTTTCTGCAGTCCAGGCAGAAAATTAAAGGCCAGGAGATTAGATTTACCGAGGCAGATAGGTCTTACAGAAAACAAGAGTGAAGACTGGAACTATAGAGTATGGAAAGCACGTTTTCAATACCTTTTTCTCCTGGAAAGGAAGAGCAAGAGAACCAGATCTCCCCAGGAAATCCACTATTTCGTAACAACTGACACCCATCTATAAGAAGACAGAAATGAATGAACAAATTACTAAAAGTGAGAACGAGTGGGTGTGGAGGAACTGGAGATGGTCTGTGTGTGGATCTCAGTTGTAGAGGCCTAGCCTGCGCATTGGTCTTCGCTGAGTGCCCAGAATGCAACAGGAAGGAAGGCAGGATTGGACTGCGTTGCGATATGTCTGAATGTAACAGTGTCTCGAAGTGGAAGGTTTAAAAGAAGAACTGGGAAAACACTGAAGATAACCTCATCTCCTCCTTAATTTTGCTGGTGGCTTGTGACCCTAGGATAAAAAGTAGAATGAAAGGATCACATATTGGTAAGAATAACAACTTCAGCTGCTTTGAATTTTGTATTTTTCTAACAACAACTAACATTTAGTTACTTCTGTATATGGATACTAAATATGTGTGTCATATAAATCCAATGAGTACTTCATATGATTATTAATAATTTTCAGGGCATTCATCATAATATTGTTAATATATAGATTACTATTGATGGCACGGTACCCAGGGTATAACATGTCACTTCTGTTGCCAGTTGGTTACAATTAATTACTACTAAGTACAAAACTTGAAATAAACTACCCCAAGGTTGTTGATAGTGTGAATGAAAACAAGCTGAAGTCAGTATTGTAGATGCAATTAAACATCACTCAAATAGGAAAAGGAAACTACTATCAATGTAAAAGGGTCACTTTGCCTCATTGAAAACATATTGAGCTTTCCCTTTCAGAGAATATTTTATAATCTCAAGTGGCGAATTGTGTCACTAAATATTTTTTACTATCATGGTTGCTCGGAGATTTTTCTTGTAGGAATGCATGCATTGGTTATTTTGACATTATCCGCTTTTGAATGTTGTTGTATCTTTAATACCCCAAATTCACCACCTAGTTAATTGGTTCATTGCTGAAATTAAATAAAGAGGCAGTTCCTCCCAGAGACACAGAGAGTCACTGATCCTTTGTACAGCCTTATTTTCCAGTTAGTGAGGGTACTGCAACCTTGCATTCTTCTTGTGCCTCTAGTTTCTCTCTTGCAGAGAATTTCAGCCTATGTTCTGTTTCTCAAATCCCACCAATTTCCGGGGTTCTCTAGTCCCCACAAAATGAAGCAGGAACAATAAGTATTATTTTCAATGTGAACAAAATTCAGCACTAGTATCTAAGGATTTGAGTTGCATTGATCACCATAGTAACTAGCTAAAATACAATTTATAAAATATAATTTGTATAATATATTTGAAAATACGTAATGCAGAAGTCATGCCTGCCAGGAAGAGCTAACAAAGGAGAGAGGGTGGGAGCAGAAAAAATGTGAGACTTTAGTCCTTTCCAGTGCAAAAAATTGAATTATAGAATACCAGCTTTGCATCAACAAGAAAGTTCATTTTATAGTGAAAGAAAATGAGGTCTAGAGAGGTTATGTGACTTTCTCAAGGTCACTCATTAACTAAAGCTGGGGCTTTTGTCTATGTCCTAAAATCAACACATTAGAAAAATAAACAGTTTTCCCCAAAGGTAAGAAAAATTAATTTAATGACATAAAGTGTTTTCTTGTTTTCAAAAATATATTGGGTAATACTGCATATAGCACTCCGTTTAGTGTCCTTCCAGAAGCCAACTTTGACACAGGAATTTTATTTGGGAGGCACTTCTAGGACACACTGGTATGTAAAAGTGGGGAGTAGCTACAGGTAAGATGAGGCAGTCTGTGGAGGAGGCTTTCTCAAACACTGTATCATTGGGTGTACAAGGCTTAATCCTTCTGAATTACTCTTGATGCCAATATAATACATGTGTTTCAGAGTTATTTCACTCGAAGAATGAGAGAGCATTTGTGTATTACTACTCATTACTCATTTTTTAAAGTTGGCTCCCAGAAAATACTGACTCTCTGGAATATTCAGCGTACTAGACATGTAGGCAGAACTGGTGGAAATAACCAGAGAATACAGTTGACTCTCAAACAACGTGAAAGTTAGGGGTACTGACCCCAATGCAGTTGAAAAATTCCATGCATAGCTTTGACTCCCCATCAACTTAACTGCCAAGAGTCTGTGTTTGCCTGGAAGCCTTAACGATAACATAAACAGTTGATTAACACATATTCTGTATATGTCTTATGGACTGTATACTTACAATAAAGTAAGCTGAAGAAAATAAAATGTTAGAAAATCATAAGGAAGATAAAATGCATTTACAGTATTTATTTTAAAAAACATGTATATAAGTAGACCCATGAAGTTCAAACCTGTATTGTTCAAGGGTTAACGGTACCTTCAATCAAAGATGTGTATGATGGTAATTAGAAGAGAGTGTGGTTCAGAGAGCATATATGAGTGTGCTGTACCATGTATCCAATCAGCAGTGCATTCAGTGTGCTTCATTCTGTCACTAATATTTCACTGTGTGGCCTATTGCATTTGAGAGAGAGAGAAGAGAATATAGTTTTTGCTGCTGCCCTGTGGCTCAGCCATCCACTGTTATTCAACATCTCTCTCTACTGAACATTCTAAAAATCCCCTTCAAATTTGTCCAGCACTTGGGCTACACTAGATTAATTGGCTCATGGCATAATCCATACCTGCATCCTTACGGGGGTCTCATCTATTTATTATGCCCTCATTAAGCTCCGGTTGTAATTGCCCATTCATGAGTGTTACCAAGGGTAGAAGTATCAAAACATATCCCAGTGAATACCCTAAATTACAGGCATCTCTTCCTTCCCATTATGTAGCAGCAACCGGACCTCATGATAACTGGGAAGATTACCACTACCAGAATAGCAACTCCTTTCATAGCCTGTTTATATAACAACAATAAGAGACAAAATGACCAACAGCATTTATATGCTCAGGTTTAATAGAACTTTTATCCTTTAGCAGAACCATTCTCATCTTGGAAAACTGAACTTCTAATACAGAAGAAAACAATCCCCAAATGTATCAGCAAGAGCGATGGTAGGTCGATCCAGTCCTAATTCCACTTTCTGGTTTCCCCGCCCACATTTCTTTTACCTATTACAGAAATTACTCCATATAATGGCTGTTGTTTCAAAGTATAAAACAAGTTTTAAAGAGCAGCACCCCAACCTGTAAGAGGATCATTCTCATCTGGTGCCTTAGATAAACTTTTATGAGGTCATTTCAATAATCTATTAGTTGATAATGTCTGAGATGTAATGTATGATAGAATGAGTGGGTTCCACGGTCATTTGCATTTGTTCACCTCCTTCACAGTAAAAGGGGCATTGTGATATTCAGCACATTACGGACAGCGTCAGTCATGTGTTCACTTGATAGCCTGTGGTCAGGTACTTAATATGTACAAGACAAGGTAGCACAGCACATACTGTTTAATCCATTCCATTAATCATTCATTCATTAATCCATTCCTGTTCCCTTTATTCATGTATTTAAATAATCCATGTTGTTATGTGTATCAATGATTTGTTCTGTTTATCAATATACAATAATTTAGCCATTCCTCTCTTAATGGACATTTGTAATATTTTTGTTAGGGAGAATTTTGAATAAAGTTATGCTCACATTTTGGTGGATGTATATACTTATTTCTCTTGGGTATGTTCCTAGGAGTGGAAATTTCAGACTATAGTATGTTTAATTTTAATAGAGTCTATGAAATAGTTTTCCAAAATGTCTGAACTAATTTACACTGCCAGCAATATTCAAAGTTCTAGTTGCTCCCAGTCCTGCTAGCATTGGTACTGTTCATCTGGTAGATTTGTAGTGTTATCAAATTATGCTAATATTTCATTGATGAGTAGTGATGTTGAGCAACTTTTGATATATGAGGTTGGACAATTTCGTGAACTCATCCTAGAAAAATTACTACATAACCTCATTGCTGAATGAGGTCACCTTCAAAGTACTCCCCTTGAAAGGCTATGCACCAACACCAGCTTCTAGTCCACCCTTCAAAGCAGCTTTAGAATTCTTTTTCTGTAATGGCCATCAGAGCTGCTGTCGTGCCCAAAATCTGACAATTAAGTTCACAAACTTGTCAATGTGTGCTTACGTTGATTATGATACCTTACCAAGTTGTTTGTACAGTGCTGCCCACATAGAGGCATGTCAGATTTTGGGCACGAGGACAGCTCTGATGGTCATTACAGAAAACGTTCTAAAGCTGCTTTGAAGGATGGACTAGAAGCTGGCGTCGGTGCATAGCTTTTCAAGGGGAGTACTTCGAAGTTGACAGTGGTGATATTCAGAATGAGGTATATAGCACTTTTTCTAGGATGAGTTTGTGAAATTAATTGTCCAACTGCTTACTTATTAGCTATTTGGTTATCCACTTTTGTGAAGAGATTGTTCAAAAATTTCCTCATGTTTAATTAGGTTGTTTGATTTTTTTTTTTAATAACTGATGTTTGAAAATTATTTGTATAGTATGGATATAGGTAGTGTCAGATACATTCTCTTGTCAAGTATATATTTTTAAATCTATTGATTACCTTTTCACATTCTTAATAATATCCCTTAATAAACAGCTATTCTTAGTTTTAATAAAACATCTATTTATTTGTTTCTATCTACTTTTCTGTCTACCCATTTCTTTGCCTGTTTACTGTCTCTCTGTCTGTCTGTCTGTCTGTCTTGGAGCTTGTTTAAAATTTCCCTGCCTACCTTAAGTTAAGGTTGTGAAGATATCATGTTACATTTTATTCTAAAATATTACAGTTGTAACTTTAATATTTAGGAGTATGATTTACTTCTAATTAAATATTGTATATTAGGAGTTAAGGATATGGCTTGTAATTAATATATAATTGCTTCTGAACTACTTAATGCAAAGTCCATCCTTTCCATCATTGAACTAAGAGGGCTGTCCAGAAAGTATCCAGCCATGTTATATGAAAAATAGAGGCATTTATGGCTGGATTTTTTTCCGGACATTCCTCATATTAACCATACCTTTTGTCACAAATTAAATGACCATTATATGCTGATTTATTTGGAGGCTGCATTTAGTCTGTCATTCCATTTGTTCATGTTTCTACCAATGTAACCCTGAACTACATATTGTGTTTTATAATAAGCCTTAAAATCTGGTGGCACAGATACTCTAGCTTTCTTTGTCTTCAAGCTTGCCTTGGGTCTTAGAGGCCTTTTGTATTGCCGTGTATGTTTTAGGTGCAGCATGTCAGCTTTCACACATTTGCAGACTACTATTGTATTATAATTTTGAGAGAAATTTTTTTGAATCAATAGATGAATCTGAGGAAAACTGATATGCTAACGTTTTTAGATTTTTGATTCATAGATCTCTCAAATTACTTGGATTTTTAATTTCTCACAGCAGTATATTGTAGTTTTTAGTGTAGAGATATTTTATAAAGTTATTCATAAATACTTATTTTTATGGTATGGTAAATTGAATTTAAAAATTTTTTTCCATTATTTTTCATTGCTAGTGTGTAGAATGGGTGTTAAAATTTGTCAAAAACTATTTCCACCTATTATGATAATATTTCTTTTTCTTTATTATTTTGATTTTTAATTAAACCATTTTCAAATATTTAACCAACATCACATTGCTAAAATACATACCATTTGATTATTGTTCATATTAGTATTTTCCCACTTTTTGGATTTAATTAATGTTTCATCATATTAATTCATTTAGTAATTTTATATCTATGTATAAGCAGATTGTAACCATATGATTTTATTTTATTTTAATAATTCTGTCATTTTGATATCAAGGATAAGCCAGCCTCAAAGATATGAGTGAGAATTGTTTTTTTCTTCATCTTTTCTCAAAAAATTATCATAAGATTGGTATTACTTATTCCTTAAGTAGGTGGAAAATTTATCAAAAAAGACATCTCGGCCATGAAGTTTCGAGGGGGAAAATATTTAATTATTTAAGATGTAAATATAGTGTATATATATTTTTTACTTAAATTTTTTTCAATTACATATGACATTCAATATTATTTTATATTAGTTTTAGGTGTACAGCATAGTGGTTAGGCATTTATATAATTTACGAAGTAATTCCCCATTAATATAGGACCATCTAGCACTATACATAGTTATTACAACATTATTGACTATATTTCCTATGTTGTACTTTACATCCTCATGTCTGTTTTGTAAGTAATAATTTGTACTTCTATTTTTAAGATTTTTATTAAAATATAGCTAACACACAATATTATATTACTTTCAGATATATACCATAGTTATTCAACATTTATTAATATATACCTAAGGAAATGATCACCATGATAATAACTCCAAAAACCATCTGACACAATAATATTGACTGTATTCCCAGTGCTGTACATTACATCCTTATGACTTACTTGTTTTATACCTGGCAATTTCAACCTCTTATTTTCTTTCCTCCCCTTTTCAAAAATTTTCAAATATAGTTGACATTTCATATTATTTTATGTTAATGTTAGATGTACTGCATAGTGGTTAGAGATTTATATAATTTAAGAAGTTATCCCCTGATACATATAGTAATAACATTTTGTACTTCTTAATCCCTTCTGGGTGTACATTTTTTAATAGATATAGGACTATTCATGCGTGGGTTACAATTCCCTCCAGACTTTGCCATTTTTGTTGCTTTAGCTATTCAATGAAATTTTACATTCATCTTTATACTATCTGATATGGTCTTTCTTTATTGCTTTTCATTCTTCCAGCCTGAACAATGGGATCATCACTCCAAATCCTACAGACATGTAACAGAAAACCAAAACCTTTATATTATGAACAACTTATGCAAACAAAATACTTAGAAAATAAAACTAACCAAATCCGATAGTAAGTTAAGTAGAACACTGAAGATTTTCTATGTGTTAAACTTGAGAGTGTCATTAAAAAAAGAAGACCCCTCAACCAAGAAAGTACAAACCCATGTAAAAGTATTGGGGATTTAAAACAATATTTAAGAAAATAATATCAATCTTGAACAGACATTTCCAAAGGGGAAAAAAGCCAGACAAATTTCTAACTATCTTTTTCAGAGACCAGCTTAACTTTGATTCCAAAATTTGACAAGGATATTAAAGGAAATTACAAACTGTGCTGGAAGTCCTAACCAATGTCACAAGACGAACCCATGAAAGAGGAGGTATATGGAAGAAATAAAACTGTCATTATTCTCAAATGATTTCATTTCTGTACCAAGAAAATACAAATCTAAAACAAAAGACTAAATTTAATACTTGAATTAAATGAGGTCACAGAACTCAAGGTCAATATAGAACCATAAAATGCATTTTATTCAACAGCCTGTAAACAAAGGAAAATGAGAAAAATAAATAATAAAAAAGATGCACAATTTCATTTTTTAAAATAACTTTTTGATTATAGAAGTTTACATTTACCAAAATAATAAAACAAAACAGACAAAAAATACCAACCATACCACTCTTAGTTAAAATCTAAGCAAAACATGTACAAAAGTTTACAAAAGGGCATTGACTAGATTTATAGTGGTTCTATTTTTAATAGGCAAAAATTGAAACTATAAAGTCCAATCAACAGTAGAATGGAAAACAAATTGTATTTTATCTACACAATGAAATACAGTACAGCAATGAAAATGAATGATCTATGAACAATGCTACAATAGGGATGAATTGTATCTTTAAAATGTTGAATAAAAGAAGCTAGACACAAAAGAAAACATAATTCCTTTTATATGATGTACAAAGCAGGTAATATTAATCTATATTGTTAGAAGTTGAGGTAATGATTACCTAGGGGGATAATGAGTAGAAAGCAACTTGAGCAGAACTTCTGGGTACTAGTATTACTCTGTATTTCATCTAGATGCTTTAGTTTGTAAAATTTCACTGAGGTGAACAAGGGCTGCTGGAAAACAATCCAGCCAAAAATGCTAGTTTTCATATTACATGGCTGAATACTTTCCTGGCAGCCCTCGTTCATGTGTAATATATATACTGTTCTTCAATGATGTTATATGTCAAACATTTTTTAAATACTCATATACTTAATTGCACTGACCTGAAGGTTGCACACACCCTCTCTACAAGTACCCACAATTTCTGCTACATTTATTGTATCAGCTAGCTGTCCCCTGTCTACTGCCACTATCTATACTCTTAATGGCTGGGCCTCCTTTTCCATAGCACTGCCATCTGGGTTTTTTTTCCTGTCTCTCATGTGCCTCATATTTTTTAGATCTGTAAATCTTGAAAGAAAATGCTTTTTTTTTTCTTAACCCACAGATCACTCCTCTCCACTCTCCTCTGTTCTATTCTCCTCTATCTGGGGAGACAAGATTTTGCACGTAGCAGATAGTGAGACATAACCATAAACAAAGCCATGATGTTAATAAGGAACCCCAGAACCAGAAGAATAATCCTAGCAGTTGAGAACTAACATCTACAATGGGATCTTTGTGACCATGACTTCCTCCAAAGAGCAGGAGAGAAATTGAGGATGACTTTACCCTCCACCCAGCATCTGGTAGAATTCTCCTTCTCTCTTCAGTCAAAATATACTTGATTTTGCAGGTGAGGCTGGTTCCTGACCACTCTCTTCCCAGATCTTCTGACATTTTCCAAATACCTCTTTTCCATAATCTACCCAGGGTTCATGTGGTGACAGATAAAGGATGTCCCCCACCCTCCCCACACAAAGCCACTTCTTCACACTACGAAATACACATCTAACTTGCATTGCCATTACTAACACAATTCATTTTACATAAACTATCAACTAATAATACAATGTGTAATGTCCATATGCCTTGGGTGACACTATTCAGACGAAATCTTATTTAAAAGCATGTTTTAGCAAAGCAACAACAACAACAACAACAAAAAACCATAAATCATGCCTACTTGGTTATTTTAATTTTCTTTTATTGCATCTTGGCAATGCACAATAAGCATACATTGAAATAATGAGACATTATATAGCGTGAATTAATTACCACAATATTAACAGATTTTGTAGCTGTGCTTTTAGAGCTAATAATAGTCAACTGGGGCAAAATTTGAAAAAAAAAAAAGTTAAATGTGACCTGCTTTTTCTTTTCTTTAAAACACAACAGGTATTATAAATGTTTTGCAAGTATTGGGATTCTTTTTCTGTTCTTGTTCTTGCACATCCTTCAGTTCTTCTAAAGAGAACAGCTCTTGGCCTAGGCAAGGGAAGAACAGGAACTGATGACCTTCGAGAACACAGAAGCTGTTCAAAGGTCTGCTACACCAGATGTCACCTACACATGGGATTTATTTCTTGGCTGATAATCTTTTCTTACTTGGCAGGAAAACAGAAGCACTGAATGGCTTTTTCAGTTCACCCTTGACCCTTTTTGTGATCTGCATGGTCCTTCTCCAAATATCATCTCTGCTTGTCATGCATTCACTCCTGAAGTCTGTGAGCTTCCATCTAGCCGATGTAGTAACAGACTGACATGCATCAGCGTAGTGGCTAGTTAGTTGCAGTCTGCAATCAAACTTCATTATTTAAAATCCCTATTCTGCTATTTACTAGCTGTGTGACCTCAGGGAGTGACTTTGTCCCTCTGAATTTTAATTTCCTCATATTTAAGGTTGGCAAATTCATAGTAACTAATTCAAATGATGATTAAATATACATATTATATATACTACACATTTCTCTAGGATTTGTAGAAAAAGGAGCCTGCTCATCACTGCATAGTATATGTGTACCTTCCCTCTCCTTTTTTGTTTCTTTGTATAATTTTAGGAAAGAAAAGAAAAGCATGAATTCAAAAAGCTATAAAAGCTATGAGGTTCTCTATTATTAATATATGAGGGTTAATTGTAAATTTAATCAGTAAATGTTGGGTTGAGATAGGACCTGGTACTGCTCACAGAATTATTGAGCCCCCAGTATCACCTACCCAATACTCATACGATTGTTTTAAAAAATAATGTGGCTGTGCGTAATGTCTTCTAGAACTTATTTCACTTTATTTTACTCTCTGACTTCCTATTAGAATTTCTCACTTTGATATCTCAAAATGAACACTCATGTCTATTCCTTGCCATTCTAGTTTTTCCATCACACCCAGCTCTAAAATATTGGACTATATGTGGAGAAGCATATATTAAAATATACTGTTTTATTCATCTCTACTCTCATATATACAGAGAGTGGCAGATGACATAGATACCTAAATTATAATAGAACTTTATCAAGTTTGACAGAGATGGAAGTAGTGATGCTGTTTCCTGATTCATGACCAAAGACACTGTAAAAAACCAGGCATAAACTCACAAGAATGCCACCACACTTAGAAAACAAAGTTTACTTATTGTCAGCAACACATAGAAGAATGAGGCTTTGGGATGACTTCTGGGAGTTTTGCTAAGTGAAATCACATAGTCATCTTTTATAATCATAGTTACTTCAAAGATTTTATAGAAATTACTCTTAAGTAGTATTCTGAACTACTAGATGTATCTTTAAAGTTTCTGGATGTATTTGAGTGTATGAATTATCGTTGTAGATTGCTGTGGAGAGTTTTCAAGGATAGGAGCGGCTCAGATATCTTTTCTGAGGATAATTTGAGTCTCAACATCTAATTTCCAATTCTGTGTTTCTATAATATGACTCATAGCATTTCAATTTTGAAATCTTGCATCTATGATCAATTAAACTTTCTTCCAAGGAACATTCAGTAGTTCTCAATATCAAAGATCCCTGGTTCAAAAGAGTTGAACACATTACTAATCCATAAGTTAACAGATTTTGCACAGATACAGTGCCTAAAAAGTCCACAGGACTTTAGACTGCAAGTAACAACAATACAATCATACTAGCAAAAATAACAATAGCCTAAAGTATAATGGCATTTATAGTTATATTTAAAACTTCATTCGTTTCCCAGTCAGGGAGCTACCCACATACCAAAAAGCAAAAAAAAAAAAAAAAGTAAAATTCTACACCACGGGACAGTATATTTCACTAACAGTGAGTTAAGAAAAGAAAGTATTCATATATCCCAAACTGAAAGAATCCCAGTCACTGCAGAGGAACTCTTACAAGAAATCTGTTAGGCAGAAGAAGAATGCTTCCAGATGGAAATCTGGATTAATATAAAAGACTTAGCAAAATTCATTTAATAGAAATTTATTATTGAATAGCCTTATGTTAATTTAAAAAGCCAGACTTCATTGTTTGAAATTTTTCGATAAATGGTCCTGGATCAATTGGATATGTATGTGCAATAAAAAATTTTTAAAAAGTAGAGAAGAAAAAGAAAAGAATCACAGCATATAACTCATATAAAAATTAAGTCTAAATGGACCATAGACATAAGTATGAACCTAAAACTATAAAAAGTCTATATGAAAATATAGGAACAAATTTTTATTTCAGGCAAAGTTTTCCCAGATACAGTATCAATAGCGACATCCACAAAGGAGAAATTGATAAATTGGATTTTAAAAGACACTATCAGGGCAATCAAAATGTAAGCTACAAACAAATAAAATATTTGCAAATCTTATAAATGGCTTGTATTCAGACTACATAAATAACTCTTAAAAATCTATTAATGAAAAAGTCATTACAAAAAATTACAAATTCTAAAACCAAAGGAGATACTTGGGTGGCAAATAAACATATGAATAGGTTTTCAACATAATTATTAAATTAAAAAAACTGACCATGCAAAGTGTTGATGTGAATGTAGAGCAATGGAAACTCTCATATATTTAAGATGGAAATATCAAATAGTACAATCAGGTTAAAAAAGTTTTGTGGTTTCTTAAAAATGTATACACACACACATAATGGAATAATATTCAACCTTAAAAAAGAAGAAAATCTTGTCATTTACAACAACATAATGAACCTGCAAAGCACTGTGCTAAGTGAAGTAAGTCAGACAGGGAGACAACTGCTGCATGGTATCATTCATATGTGGAGCCTGAAAACACACACATATGTGTGCACACCTAAACAGTAGAACAATGGTTGCCCTGGCTGCACATGGAGCATATGGGGAGAGGGTGGTAAAAGGGTACAAACTGCCAGTTTTAAGATGAATAGGATCTGAGGATCTAACGTATAATGGGTGATAACTTCATATTACTGTATCATATAGTTGAAATTTGCTAAGAAAGTAGAATTTAAGTGCTCTCACAAAAAAAATATGTAAGGTGAGGTGATGTATGTGTTAATTAACATAATGGGAGGAATCCTTTCACAATATATATGCATATCACATCATCACATTCTACATATTAAATATACTACCATTTCATTTGTCAATTATACCTTGATAAAGCTGAAAAAAGGTACATATATACCTTCCAAATGAACCAGATATTCTGCCTCATTATTGTCTTAAGCAGGTTGAAAACATATGTCCATGCAAAGACTCATACATAAATGTTCACGACAGCTTTATTCATAATAGGTAAATTTGAAAACAACATAAATATCCCAGAATGTGAATGGATAAACAAATTGTTATATATCCATACAGGGTTTGCCAGCCATTAATAACAAAGGAGAAATGACTGAATATTCAGCAACATCACTGATAACATTCAAACAAAAAATATACTAAGTGAAACAAGCTAGAAACAAAATGCAAATACATGATGCTACTAATAAAATTCTGGGAAAGGCAGAGTTGTAGTCTCTGACTACCATCAAAATGATTTCATTCATTTTGAGGGGGGAAGAGAATTACTAAACAGTGCACAGGAAATATTTTGGGGTGATAAAATGTTATATGTAATAATTAAGGTGGCAGTACAAAACTGTATCACAACCCATTGAATTACAGTCTTGAAATTGTTGAATTTTATTGAATATGAATTATACTTTCATTAAAGTGAAAAAAGGCAAAATTATTCAATCAATAGATTCATCAGCTAACTGGACAAAGGACTCATGAGCTCAAAATCCAATCAATCCCAACAAAAGTTTCCAAAGAGAATTATCTATAGAATACTAAAATGTAGAAGATAGAGATCAGAATGTAAGAAATATTTGGGCATACCAAAAAGTGATAAGAATAAGTGAAGTCACAGAAGGAGAAGAAAGAATGAAACACAATATTTGAAGATAGAATATTTGAAAAATTGTTAAAACTAATAAAAGATAGAAACCCACAAGTTCAAGAAGCTCATGAGTTTAATGTTTAACTAAACATTAAACAGGACACAAACACACTTTGGCATATCTTGAAAACAATATTGAAAACCAAAGAGAAATAAAATATTAAAAGTAACACAAGATAAATAAGTGATATTACCTTCAAAGGGACAAGAGTAAAACTGAGTTAATTTCTCAATATATATTATCAGGTTGAGAAAATAGTGAAGAAAATAATTTCTAACTTAGAAGCCGATAGCCAGTAGAAATAATTTAAAAATGAGGAGGAGGTACAGGCTGTTTGAAAATTTTGAAATTCTAATAGGAAGAACAAATGGTAAAAATAATATAAAAACATTATATTGTAATCAAAGGATGCATGTTTCATTTCTAATTTATCCATTAAAATTTATAAAAATTTAATTTGTTAATAGAATAAAACATTATTTCAAAATATATTAATTCAAATAAAAAGAAAAAAGAAATAACAGGATCAGAAAACAAACTAGAAAATTGAGATGGGAGATACAAATTATATCATTAATATCAGTCATAATTAGATGAATTATTTCAGTTAAAAGCCTTACTACTTTATACATTAATTGTTATAGCAATAATCTTGGGAAGAATAACACCCACACACAAAGCAAAAGGAAACAATAAAAACTAAAGATGCTTTTGTTTATCTGAAGCAAAAGTTTCCATAATAATCTTCAACTAAGTTTTCTTTCTGTGTTTATTCATTTACTTCTTTGGTGTATTAATTTATTTCTTTACTGGCTTCTTTTAGACATTTAAAATTCTGTCATCAGGAAAACCCAGATGACATATTGCATAGGCATAATGTCCCCACCACATATTTCTCCAGTGTTTTAATGTTTTCTTTATGAATATGATTTTCTATTTTTGTCCTACTAGCAAAAACAATTTCATATGCAACTCAGGAATAATTTGAATTCCATTTGGAATTTGAAATGGTAGCCCAAATTTTATATGAAACTCAGAAAAACAATTGATATATCCTAGTGACCTTTCATAGAATAGATTTCATTGGTGAAACTTGGCACTTCTTTCTCTCATACTACACCCAGACTATGCAAAGTCTCTCTAATAGAGGATTTAATAAGGGGGAATTTAGGTTGTGACATTTGTGAGAGAGGGCTAACTCTTCTCAAGCCCATCCATGAAACTGGTTGCAAATAAATTTTAAAAATTCTGCTGTCCCAATTTCAGTAATATGGAAAGAGTTAGATGTGTTTTTAAGTATATTTTTTCCCACTCATGCTCCAACATGTTTTAAAATTATACTGCCAAAAAACAATTGCCACAGCTTTTAAACTAATGATAGAATCCATGGATAATTTCCTCCGAATAGCTCAGAGATGTGAATGAATGAATCATATATCATTACAGGAAGCAATTTCCCTCAATGCGCTCTACCTGCTGGAATCTCAATTCATTACATGTTGAGTAAAAAGCTTTTATTTGAAATAAGACTCATACTGGCTCTGGAGCAAAACCTAAACCCCGAGGGGACACAGCTGTGACTATATTTAGAATTCCTCACTCTCTGGGAGGGCTTGTGTTCTAAACATCTTTCTTTTATGCACAGTACTCGGTGCAGTACTCCAGTGACAAAAGTGATTTCCAACAATTCTGCACAGGTTTTAATCTCCTTAATGTGGTTTGGCTTTTCCTGATGAGTTGCTATCGTCCAAGCGTTGTAACACAATTCCACTCTCATTTTATCTCTGTCTTCAATATGGCACAGGTATATGAATGTTTATTAGGTAGCAAGGAACCTTAACAAACCAAATGCCTATAATCCCCTGGAGATTTACAAAGGGAAGTTAAATGCAGCCAAACTCCAGGGAGCTTTCTGTACTTTTGGACTGCTTTTGAAATATTTTTAAAGAAATAACATGCAGAAACTTGCTTTTACACCATCATTAAAAAGCAATAATGTAAATCTCTCCCTTCAAGTTAAAACAGAAATTAGGCAGGTAGTCAGTCCTACTTTTCATTGCCTAACTGCTCCTTTTTGTGTGTGTTGAGGGCAGGGGTCCCTGGCTGGGAATCGAACCCAGACCATGGCGTTGAGTGAGCGCTGAAGCCTACCCACTACACCACCAGGGAACCCCCACTGCTCCTTTTCTTGACTTGGTGCTTAGTCTGAGGGAGGAACAAGGCAGCTTCTGTGAGGAACTGAAGATTCAGGGATGACAAATGATTTATCACACACAGTTAAAACCTAGCTTTTGTGGATTCAGTATTCTAAAGTAAGTCTTTTTATGTTCCTTTCTTACACTTAACATCCCTTACACACTGAGTGTATCATGAGTATTGCTCTTGCCTTTCCACCTAAACCATGCATTAGTTTCCTAGGTATGCAATAGCAGAGCCACAAACTGGGAGGCTTAGAACAACAGGCATTTATCATCTCCCAGTTCTGGAGGTTAGACGTCTGAAATTAAGTGACAGCAGTCCCAGGCTCCCTCTGAAACCTGGAGGGAATGTCAAGGAGGAGCATCCTTCTTTGCCTCCTCCTGGCTTCCTGTGGAGGACATCACTCCTGCTGTTCCTCGGCTGGCAGCTGGATCACTTCTTCCTTCAGCCTCTGCCTCTTGCATCCCGTGGAAGTCTCCCTGTGTGTCTAGGTCTTTACTTAGCTCTCTCATTATAAGGACACCAGTCATATTGGATTAAGACCCACCATAATGACTTCATCTTAACTTGATTAAATCTGCAAAGACCCTGTTGTCAAATAAGGTCACATTCACAGGTATTAGGAGTTAGGCCTTTAACATATATTTTTTAGGGATACAATTTAACCCATAACTGTCCATACGCCCTTTATAGACAAAGAAGTTGCTCTTGTACTCTCCTGAATTTCCTGTGTCTTCTAGCATTGTAGTGATCACACCAATATTCTTTGGTACACTGCAGATTATCATTGGTTGAAAATTTACTTTTGACTGGTAAAAGGACTCATAGATGACAAAGCTACTTTAGATGTGTGAATAACAAGTCTGGGGGATGCTCAAGTATATAATAAAGTTTATCCATTAATGGGAGGACAAGAGACTTGGGCAAGGAGTTCGGTGATCTGAGCTTTGGCCCCATCTGTAACTCCCAGGCATCAGTTGTAAGATGCTTCTGTGGCCCCATAGCACACTCTGGGTGCCAGAAAAAGTACGAAAGTGTAGCAGGTGCTATGGTGCTCTTCCCACATTCACTTTGCTCCCCCCCTTACCACTCCCCTGCAGTCATTGTCCAGCTCCTGTGAGCCTCCTTGTTAAAGGCTCTACCCACAGCTTTCTTCAGAGGGTGCCCTTGGGCACAAAGTTCTGGGGCACTTTGTTTTTATGGACATCTAGAAATTTGGGGAAGCTCACAAACAATACATACCTGGGAAGGGTATGCAGAAGTTCAACTCCCTTTCGTCATTGTAGGATGGATTCTGAGTTGTTTGGGTTCTAGAGCTCCTCACGGGACCAGACAAAAGATGGGGCTTCAGCTGAGATTGAGTCTCAGGTTGGCTTCTCTTTCACTGATATACTTCCAGTACTCATTTACTAGTTTACCTGGGGACGTTTATTTAATAAACCACTTGACTATGTGGTTGAGCAACTTTAGAGGCTCCTCTTAGAAAATATGATCTAAGATAGCTGGTACCTCTGAGAAAGAGATTCCAACTGGCAATGAGGATCCCATTACTGGTGGAGAGCAGAATGGTGATAACCATTGGCATGTGATAGCGGGACTTCTGAGGCTTTCATCTCTGCTGAACTGAGAAGGGATACTAATAGGAGGAGTTATGCAGTATTTTGCAGGGCTGAGAGGCATAGGGAAAGGAGTAACTCTAAGGGCAGTAGGACTGGGTGATAGCTGCTGAGAAACACTGAAAAGAGAAAATGACAAATAGGGCAAATTAATAATTTAAGGTAATATGCAAAATCCTGGTGATTTACATGACAGCTTTCAAAGTGTCCCTCACCAGCATCCAGAGAGCAAAATGTAGTGACCACTAAGGACCAAGACATTATTTTAGAAGTATCTGAACCTCAGAGAAGATGGGATTTGTAGGCCTGGTAGGTCTCCAATGCCAAAATCAGGGCCCTGACAGGGAGTAAATGGGACACTTAGAATTGGGGTGGGGACATTTGGTTAGAATTACTATGAGCTTTGGACTTCCAGATTTCCTTGAGCCTCTGGGCCTGGAGAAACAGTCTGCTTCCCCTTGTTAGAGACTCAGCCACACCTTTGGCTGAAGACTGCAGAGAACTCAAGTGAGGCAGATGCATGCAGGGTCTTCCCTCTGGATAGCAGAACAACCACCGCCTGAAAGTCTCAGCATCATTTGAGGAGAGAAGGAATTATATTCAGAGGTTATATGATGTGGAACACCTGGATAATATGAGGGCTGTCCGAAAAGTATCCAGTCATGTAATATGAAAAGTAGAGGCATTTATGGCTGGGATTTTTCTAGACAGCTCTCGTATATCTAGGCAGGAGCTGAGAGATTATGTCTGATGGTGGAGCTCACCTATTTAGGGGCACGCTTCTAAATCTCAAGGCTTGATGGCCAGGCCAGCATCCCTTAAGCTGGTTCTAATGTGCTTCTAGGATGGCTTAGAAGGTTGAGAAAAAATTAATAGCCTACATTAAGTCACGTGGAGATGTCAGAACTGCTTTCGCGGGGTGTCCAGGAAGAGATTAAAAGGCTCAGAGAAGTTAAGAATGCTAACATGGATCTATTATATGAGACTGCGAAGTCATTATCTAGCTGTGCTTTTTGAGAGGACCCAGGAGATAGTCTCCCTGCTAAGATCACAAGGGATGTGTTGGTGAAGAAAGCATTAACATTGATGAGCAGCTCAGCCGTGATGTATTTTGCAGGCCAGAGATGACAGACAGTAGGAGGAACTATTAGGAAACCAGGTTCCTTAGTATCAATGAAGTTGCTAGGATTCTGGAATTGCAGAAGCCAGGTGATAGCACATGAACATGAAAATTTAGGTGGATGTAATTATGGTAAAGGATGTTCAGTGGACCCCGATCTGCAAGGATTTGTGAAGATGACTTAAAGATGATGTATTTTGAGGTTCCAGCTATGTGGGTAGCTGACTAGGACTTTATTTTATGTGAAATAATGAATCGATTTTAAAAAATACTTCATGGCAGTCACACCAATAAAAGGTACAATATCTTGTTTAGTTTCCAAATCAGATCCAGTTCTCAATCAGAACACATCATTGGCAAGAGAGGTAAAGCCAACTTGAGAAAACAAGAACAAAATCTTCAATGTCACAGCTAGTGCAACTAGTGATTCTTTCTAAAAAGGGACATTCCTGGATACCCAACTATCTGTACATAAGAGAAAGCAGGCTGCCCAGATCTTTCCAAAGCTGTTACACACAAGAGCTGGCCTTAGAGACACAAGGGGAAAGAAAATGCCATTAGGGTCTGTGATGGTTAATTTTATATGTCAACTTAACTGGGCACAGTTAATTTCAAGAACTCATTCTAGAAAAAGTGCTACATACCTCATGACTAAATATCACTGTGTTCCTCTTTAAAGTACTTCCCTTGGGAAGCTATGCACCAATGCCAGTGCTTAGTCTACCTTTCACAGTAGTTTTGGAACTCTTTTTTCTGGAATGGTCATCAGAGCTGTTATCATGCCCCAAATCTGACAATTAAGTTTGCGAACTTGCCACTGTGCACTTATGTTGGCAGCACTGTATGAATTTAATTGTCAGATTTTGGGAATGATGACAGCAAAAGGTACTTCTGCCATCAGAGCACCCTAGAACTTAAACTTTATCACTGACTCTTCCCTGGGTTCCCTGCATTTGCATTTCCTGCACATTGGGGACATCCTATTGGCTTTGTTTCTTGGTAGAATCCTAGTACAGACTCCTTTCAAAAAAGCAAGTTATAAATAGAGTCCACACCTAAGTCTGTATTGTAAGTAGTCACTTCAGTGGTTCACAAATGTCTACTGGTAGATCTGAAAAAACTAAAATTATTCAAGAGATGCTATATTACAACATTGAGTTTATAGGAAACTCAGATATTAGGAAAACCAAAACACTGTAAAAGACCCTTGATAAAGTAAGAACATACGAAGGTCAAGTAATTAATGAATTCCTGGCTTAGACTCTAACACAGTAGTCCTTTTTTGTTTCCCGAATGCATAATTGTAATAGACATAATTAACAATTGGCAGAAGCCTCACATTGGTTCTTTGACATGTTGAAGAGCTATTGTTATAGGAAAGGTGGAGGCCTGTGAAAATACCCCTCTTGGCTATGTCAAATTGGAAGGAAATAACTAGGAAAGATAGAGATAAATGCCACCTTTAAGGACCTGAAGGATGCAAGAATGGTGTTCCCATTGTATATAAAATATACAGATTATATATAGATTATATTATATATGATGTGTGTGTGTGTGTGTGTGTGTGTGTGTGTGTGTGTATTATAACAATGTTATGACACCTCACTGAGTTGTTTGCACAGTGCGGCCAATGTAAGCACATGGTGGCAAATTCATGAATTTAATTGTCAAATTTTGGTCTTGTTGACAGCTCTGATAGCTATTCCAGAAAAAGAGTTTCAAAATTGCTTTGAAAGGTGGACTAGGTGCTGGCGTCCATGCATAGCTTCCCAAGGAGAGGACTTCAAAGGTGACCGCAGTGATATTTGGCAACGAAGTGTGCAGCACTTTCTCTAGGATGAGTTTGCAAAATTAATTATCCAAACGTGTGTATGTGTGTGTTTGTGTGTGTGTATTCATTCACCTGTATGACACCCATGGAAACCAGGTGAATACTAGTGGACTACTGAAAAGTAATTAGTAACTTCAAATGCAGGTTTTTTGCCAGATATAACTTGTTTTTTACTAGAACTTATCAGCCTGATCTCTTCTACATAAAATTTGGTTATTTATCTATATTATGTAATACATTATATATTCAATAGTCATTTTGACAGGGATCAAAGTAAATTCACATTTACCTGAAACGGATAGCAGTAAACATTCACTTTCTTGCCTCAGAGCTGCGTTACTCCCCTTCTCTATTACAGTATAGAGTCATGTGCTGGCTGCATAATGATGTTTCGGTCAGTGACGGACCATGTATAGGACAGTGGTCCCATTAAATTATAATAGAGTTGAAAATTTTATATCAGTGATATCATAGCCACCATAATACTGTAGCACAGGGCATTGCACATTACTATTGTGTTACAGTTGCCTACAGTATTTAGTACATTAACGTGCTGTACAGGCTTGTAGCCTAGGAACTCTAAGGGAACTGGATTGTTCACCCCACAATGTCTGATTGGCATCAAGATGATTTTAAGCTAGATAATTTTAATAAAATATGTTCTGTTATGACCTCATATAGAAAAAAGTTCTTTGGGTCGACAGATAGCTAATAATGACTGATTAATGCAACTCCTATCACTGATATGCCTCCAAGAGGAGAGTTATGATACTTAAACAAAACACACACCATGGGTGGAAATCACTCCTGGAACAGGATTCCAGGCCACTTTAAGAAATAAAATAACAAGCTCAAATGGGAGCACTTGTCAAGTGAATGTATTCCTCTGCATCCTGGAAACAAAAGTGACAGACTCAATGAAGATTTTGTTTTTCCCATGTTCTTGCTTCCCACCCATGCTCTCTCTGATCTTTAGCCAGGCCCTTGGCAGACAGTCTGTGTGATGAGCTTATGCCTAAAGCTGCATCTTCACTTTACACACAGGTTCCTCTATATAAATCCTATATTATTATCTTAATTTTCTTGTTCGTATTGTATTCCCAACTAGAGGAAAGTCCTTTGAGCATAAGAGCCATACCTTGTACTTCTCTTGTTTCTTTCTTAGCATTTAGAAGGAGACTTGTTTGAGCTCCATTAAAGAAAAAAAGTACATATCTATATCTATATCATCTATATATTTATCTCTCTCTCTCTCTCTCTCTCTCTCTCTCTCTCTCTATATATATATATATATATATATATATATATATATATATATGAATGAGGATGGATGGATAAATGAATATGAGAAATCCTAACTATACTTTCTCAAATTAAACTTTTAAGATTTTCCAATGACATATGTCAAAAATATAAACATTTCTAACAAACAGTATGAGTTAGTAAATGTACTACCCAGACACCTAGATAGTAAATAATTACATATGAGGGCTGTCTGGAAAAAATTCAGCCATAAATACCTCAATTTTTTATATTATGTGGCTGGATACTTTCCAGACAGCCTTCATATACCTCCCTTTGTATTCAGAAGTAACTGTTATATTGCATTTGATGTTTTCATTACCATTCACTTTTTTAAATATTTTTTCCTTACTTATGGATGTCTAACAACATACATCATTGTTTTTGCATGTTTTTCAGTGTTACACAGTTATTACATTGCATTTTTCAGTATTCTTATGCAACTTGTTTTTGCATCAACATTATGTTAGTTAGGAAATAAAGTCATGTTGATGCATTCCTATTCTGGATGCTCTGGTATACTGCTCTGATTTTCTTTCAGAAAACTCAGAAATGAGACCCTCCTTTTCTCAACAACTGGGTGTGTTGGCTGCTGATTCCTTTTAGAGTTTGCCTTCTCCCAAGGAGTAACTAACTATCCAATGATTGGTTGATTAAGGTACAAAGTTCTGGCCCCCTTGCCTGGATTTTGGGTGACTTTGAAAAGCTGTCCCCATTTCAGAGCTTCACAGGGTGTTAGTTAACTGAGGCCTTTGCTGTAACTGCATCACAGTGGAACATCTGCCTGATCCTACTTCTTTTCTTCCTTCACAGATGTTCTACCCAAGGGTGATCCCTACTAAATTTCCTGTGTGCCGTGTGTGACGCAGTCTGTTTTCTGGGAAACCCAACCTTCAATAATACTCTTCTACTTAAGTTGTTTTCACTGCTGAATAGTGTTCCATTGTATGTATAGACAGGCTACAATTTATCTATTCATTTTACTGTTGATGGGAATCTAGATTGCTTCAATTTCTAAAAAATATTGAACACTCTTGTAGATGTCTTTGTGTGCATATGTGAGCAGGTTTTCTCTAGGAATGTACCCAACATGTAATTGTCAGGTAATAGGTTTTCTTATCCTCAACTTTTCAAGGTATTATGAAGTAACACTTAAAAATTATCTCACAATTTGTTTTTCCACAAATCCTCATGTTACAAACTTCAGTTTTCTAATGCTGTATCTCGGTACTTTGTACACGAACTTCCATCAGTGGATATTCTTTGCTGCCAAGCTTGCCCAGTGCTGTGCCTAAATGCCCTTAAAAACATTTGATGTCTAATCAAGGATAGAGGATCTGTCCTAACTTGATCCAAAAGAAGTCCTGTTTTTCCATGACAGCTGCATGATATGAGACTATCTTGGTTTCTCAGTTTTTGAGGTGTAGTAATTTATTCCTCTTAACCTTCAACTATTCAGAGCTTTTTCAATTTATATACAGGTTCTGATATAATTGAGTTTTGCCTTTAAGAATAAAAAAAATGGTTGTGTTTATCAAAATCCTATCTGTGATAGCAGAACTTTGTGGCATCCAGTTCATGTATTCCTAATCTTCCTGTTGTCTGGCACTCTTAATATCCTGTTTGAGTATGTTATGGGATCATAGCACCCCAAGCAATAACATGGCTGTTAAGATTCTATGGTTATTGTAAATAACTGGGTTTCAACTTAATGTCTCATCTTCAGTTTATTAATGGTCTCGTGTTCAGAATATAGTTTATTAAAGCAATTTTCACTCTCTAGTAGTCAGGCTATGTTTTAAAGAGAAACCTATGTTAACTGATCATTTAAGAATTTATTGCCAGGAATAGCCTGTTCTGTTTCAGAGTTAAGATTATTGCTGATATTTTCTTCTTTACTAAGAGTTAATTTTATCTCAAGAGTTTCTATACCAACTTATAATACCAACAAATAAAGTGGAAACTCAGAGAGGATTTGAATAACTTTTGTTTTACATTTATTTTTATATGTACATATTTATACTTAGCCTTTTTTCAAATAAGGATTTAAGTTGGTTAGTAATTTGCCTGAAATTTAAATATGGGTGTGTGTGTGTGTGTGTGTGTGTGTGTGTGTGAAATAAACAAACCATTGCTTTTGCTTGTGACTCCACTAAGACCCAGAGGGAAGAAACCTCCCTCGCTTGGTCCCTCAGGGAGACAGTGGAAGACTTAGGGTGGATCGCTGGCCTCCTGATACCCATGCATTTCTGATTTGTTGCATCCGATAGTCACTTGTTTGACCTTCTCTTCCACTGCAATGTAATGAGAAAGGCTCTGATGCTTGGAATGACACCATTTTACTTGTACACTGTGGACACCAAGTTTCCCCTTACATTGTGTTTCTTCCTTGACTGGCATCTCTCTGAGAAGGAAATTATCCTTCTGAGAAGGATAAATGAAGCTTTTAGTATGTTATAGATAAAGAATAAAATATAAAAAAAAAAACCAACCTGATTACATTTTTCATTAACTCAAACGATGGAAATACTAACATACTGTTTTGCTACATATGCCTTTTTCTGAGGAAAAATAATCAGACATATTAATTATGAAAACATATTTTAAAAAACTTTCAACAACCTATGATGTGGAAACAGGACATATAGAATACCTCCAATTTTTGTGACTCTTAACAAAGCCCTCACTATGACACCAACCTTTAAATATTTCATTGATTAAGATTTCATTGTTCAGTGGTGCAAGGGATAGTGTTAAAATTTCAGAGGCAGATAAACTAGAGTCTCAATATCAGTTTCACTAGGCATGACCTGTGTGATCTTAGACAAGTCACCTCAACCCTGTAAGTCTTAGCTAAGTTCTTTTACTGAAAAACAGGAGAACAACATTTACTTAAAAGTGCATAGTTAGGATTAATGAAAATACATAAAAATAATTTAGCCCAGTGCCAAACTCATAAAAATGCATTGGTAAATGTATCTAAAACTAATCATGAATACAATTATTTCCATTGCTTCAGTAAATATCCTTAATTCTGTCCTTGAAACTGAAGTAGGATCTAATAGTCTCCATTCTCAGCACCTGTCTTCTTTAAGACAGTCTAAGTGCCAAGGGCCATTTCTCATTTCCAACAGAGAGGGTCAGCTGAGAGAAGGATATATTCTATGTAAACAATCAATGATGTGCTCGCAGTGCCTCTAAGATCACTGAAGGAAAGGAACCTCCTGGAATTGTCAACAAAATCATATTTGGCCGGAGAGCATGCAGAGATGGTGTCTGACATCCTCCCTGAATCAACGTGGTGACCTGAGCTGCTGGGGTCCCCAGCACTCTCCTGTCATTATATTTATGTGGGGGACCACACAGACTCCCACAGAAAAGTCTGGCTGCTGGAGATCATTCCCTGCTGTGTGTCGATCTGAGGGCCTGGGTGAGGTCACTGAATAGATGGAGACTTTGTGTATGGCCCCCTTCCCTCTCTTCCTTCGTTACTCTGACCCCCTCCCCTCTCCATTCCCTGACTTCACACTTGCATTCTGGGCCCACACATTGGTTAGAGGCCCAACAGGAAATCTAAAAACCTCAGAGTGGACATCAACTCAGCCAAGAGAGTTGTTAGGGACAGACAGGAATGACAAGGCAGCAACTGGCTCACATTCAGGGATGAAATGTGCATTTGCCACCTTGTCTGCTCCTGCTGTGATTTCTCTGGGACACAATTCACACCCCTGAGAAATAGATGCTGTGAGAGTTTAGAAGGACTAACAGGCTGCTCTTAGCTACAAGCCCCTACCAGAGCTCAATGAATTCAGAGTCAACTGAGAACCTGGACTATTTCTGAGTATTTGCTGTGCAGAGCCTTCACCTACTGAGAGTTTCACTCCCTTCTCCCACCATTTCCTCCCAACTTTCAGGAAAGAGAGGGCTGTCTTAGGACCACTGCTTTCCTCAAAATTGTGCCTTTCCACACTACTGCATAATTAATCTTTATTTAAAGGGCACTGGCCTAGGAGTTAGGGGATCTGGGATGGATCTCAGCTCTGTCATCCACTTGCTCTATGACCTTGGGATAGCCTTTCTGTGCCTCAGGTATATTATTTTATTACACAAGTAAGCTCCTACTGACATGGTAGTTAGGAGGAATACATTATATGTATGGGAATGTCTGCTATGTAGGACGTACTTCACAAGAATTAGCCAAAGTTAATGTCATGTCACTCTTCTGCTAAGAGCCTGTAGTGGTCCCTTATTACTTAGAGAAAAGGGACCCAATGTCTTCATCTTCTCTCTTCTGACATAGGCATCTGCAACCACAGCTTGTACTTATGTGCTCTTGGATCTCACATTTCCCCAGTAAACATATTACTCTCTACTGGCCGATCGCCGTTTTCTGTCTTGCATGTACACTGTGCTCCCTTCACCCTCATGACCTTGAACAATCTCCCTGCAGGGTTGACCAACCCTTAAGCTTATTGATGAAGGATGTCACAAGGTTGAAGTCTCCAGTAATTTCCACAGGTAGATGTTTAAACATCATTAACTTTGCATTTTTAAAAAAATGCAGAATTCCAAAAAAAAAAAGGAATTCCCAGGACAGCCCCAGAGTGAGGGGCTGAGGGAGCAGACACAGTAATGGGGAGCTTCCAGACATAGTGGACCGTGTACTCAGATCCCTTCCTCTGATGTCCCTAAAATACCCAGCAAAGTCAATTTTACTTGTAAATGTGTTACTTGTAAATGCTTAAGCTGCTTGTCTGGAGAGCATACTGTGAGAGTCACTGTCCTCTGAAGGGTCACAGATCTGTTTTCGAAAGGGTGAACCATGATAAGCCTTGGGAAGACTTCTCTCACATGGGGGACTGGTGAAATTAGCTGTTTGTTTTGTGTTATCTGTTCCCACAATTAGTATCCACCAAGTGTGCAGTACCCACTGTTTGTCTATTGTAGTTCCTAGAAATACCCTGGGCCCCAAATTTATGATTTTGACATGTCATTCCTCAAAAATCCCTTGGTGCCTGTGATTTATTCTCCACTATTGGCAAGTACAGGAAATCTGGTCACTGTGATCCCATCAAGCATGTTAGAACTGGTCCAAATTTTCTGTGACAGCTCTTGAAGGAGTATTTCTATTTGACCGAAGGACATTTTAGGTACTGAAATGGAGACTGGAGATGGGTATAATGGCGCATGGGCTCAGGGTGGGAAATTTCTCCACGCCATAAAGACAGCCGCTTCTTACCACCCCTGGCCACTGAGCTCATAGGTGTAATTACTCACCATTGGGCTACCTGTTGGTGAAACACTTTGATGACAAGCCACACTCTGTGTGTACACACACACACACACACACACACACACACATACTCCCACACATACACACACATACTCGAACACACACACTCACATACACTCACACATACTCATACTCACACACATATACATACTCCTACACACACACACACATACACACACACACACACACTCACACATACACACACATACTCCCACACATACACACACATACTCAGACACACCACACTCACATACACTCACACATACACACACATACTCCCACACATAC
>PVJL010009492.1:0-56808 GCA_004026885.1 Lyroderma lyra
CCCGACCGCACGTCGCACAGCCAGCGCCTCAACGTTGAACGAGTTGGGCTACGAAGTTTTACCACGTCCACCATATTCCCCTGACCTCTCACCAACCAACTACCACTCCTTCAAGCATCGCGACAACTTTTTGCAGGGAACACGCTTCCACGACCAGCAGGATGCAGAAAACGCTTTCCAAGAGTTTGTCGAATCCCGAAGCGCGGAGTTTTGTGCTACAGGAATAAACAAACTTGTTTCTCATTGGCAAAAATGTGTTGATTGTAATGGTTCCTATTTTGATTAATAAAGATGTGTCTGAGCCTAGTTATAATGATTTAAAATTCACGGTCCAAAACCGCAGTTACTTTTGCACCAGCCTAATAGTTTTGCATGAAGTTCATGACTATGAGTGAGGGCTGTGACTTCCCTTAAAAATTTTTTTTCTGCTCAAAGGGCTTTTTTAAAGTTGGCTTTTACTTTTCACATGTGATTTGCTCTTATAAATGACTTCTGGGTAAATGTGGTATTATTTTAAGAATTTGATTAACTTTTTTATAAGCAATATATTTAAGTGTAATATAAATATTGAAAAGCGCTACCTGCCTATTTTATATTTATGAAATTAAGCTATTTTTAAATCTTCATGAAATTACATGCACCTTTTTTCTCTAAAAGTTTATTCCCCAGATATGCCTTCACGGCTTCCAATCCAAGACATATTTGCTGGGCTGGTTACAAGTATTGGCACTGCAATACGATACTGGTTTCATTATACACTTGTGGCCTTCGCATGGTTGGGAGTTGTTCCTCTTACAGCATGTGAGTATTCATTATTCATTCCTCTGTAGTTAGAGTTATTTAAACATTGTATAAGTCTTTAATATTATACAGTAATATTGCATTATATATTTTTTGAATTATATTTAATTATTTGATATTATAATGTTGTGTGCTAGGAAAGCCTCTCTTAGAAAAATATTATTCACCTGAATTAAGAAGTAGTTTTTAACAGGTCAGTTTCTTGAATGGATGTCAGAAAGAAAAATACAGCATACAGAGGTTAATGATGAAAGTGTATGAAAGAAATGAAAAAGCAAAATCAAACCATAATCCGAAGGAACTTGCATTTTATTCCTTTGAGAGTGCTAGAGCTTTTAAGGATTGCACAAGATGGATTCTTTTGATGTTTTTTTTTTTTCCCTTTTAAATGTTATTCACGTACATTGTAACAATCCTCAATAGTTGGGAGGCTTGTCTTTCAAATACACAAGGCTCTCAGGGTGGTTGGTGTGCTAACACATAGTTGATACTTTTTGGGTTCTTTGTTCTTCTTAAACACATGGAGAGGGATATATGGTGTCAGAGTATGTAGATATGATTTTTTGGAGTTAAATGCAAAGGGAGTTTTTCAATAAATATAATAAGTAAATATAATAAGTTAAGTAAAATAAAACTTGATCATTTATGAAATTGAAAATCTTGGGAGATATACCAAATAACAGAATAGGTACTTGGAAGAGTGAATCAATGAGCTGGAAGATTATTGAGCAAGGAGTCATCTAGGATGTAACTCAGTGATGAGAAGTTGCAGGTATGAGGGGGAAAAACTGAGAGGCAGAGGTTACACCGAGTTTTTTCAGTATCTGTAAATAGTTCTAGCAGGTGACAGAAATGATGGAGATGAGGAAATGGTAGGTGTCTTTTAGATCAAGAGAGAGAGAGTTGACCACAATAAAGGAAAGGGACTCTCAAACCTAGAGACATTCTGAAGCTTTCCGGTGCTGCATAGGTGGTGTGTAGATGTTATGCTTCCAGGTTGTCTCACAAAGGAATGAAAATCAGACTAGCATCGGACTTAAAACCAGCGGGTGGTTTTTGGTTTGGTTTGGTTTTGTGAAACTAGAAGATAGCAGAAGTTTCAAACACAAACCTCAAAGTTTGGCAGAATTTTTTAAACCTAAAATCTTTTACCCATAAATTATTTTTAGATGGAAGGACAAAAATACAGACATTTCAGTAGGTGCTAGGCTTGGAAGGTTTACCACTTTAAACTATGAAATAAAGAGTTTGAGAATATACTTTACTAAAATGAGCAAAAATGAGCAAGGAATCAAAAGAGAGAGAAAGATGTGAGCTACAAAAAAAGAAACAAGTACTTTTAGCTAAATCACAGTGGTTACTCCAGTAATTAATAATTTTTAGGTAACAGCTTAGAATTAAAATTCAAGACTATCTCAACATGGGAGAACCTGTGAGGGGAGGATAGAAGTGAGAGCTGTGTAAGTTTGTCTTATTTGTGGAGAGATTATAGATGGCCCTAGAGGTAGATAGGAAAATACAGTGTAGCCATGCATTAAAAATGCAGGGGGTAACCAAATAGAGTCCAGACCTAGATCTGCACCTGCATCATTACCTGATTAACAATAGAGGCCACCCCCTGCTCAGTGGAGGAAAGATGGCCTTTTCAATAAATACTACAGCATCAACTGGATGTCCATTTGGAGAAAAAATAAACCATATCGTTATCCCATGCCACATACAAAAATTTATTAGAGGCAGCCCGTAAGCTTGATATGTAAACGTTAAAACCAAAAAACACCTAAAAGAAAATATTGAATTACCATAAAAGAAAATACTGATAAATTGGACCTAATTAAAATTAAGAACTTTTATTCATGCTCAGATGCCCTTTAAACAAGAGAGAAAGGCATGCCACAGAGAGAGAAGATACTTTCAATACACGAATCCCCCGAAAGACTTATATCTAGAATATATAAAGAATTCCTACAAATCAGTAAGAAATAAGTAGACAACCCAGTTAAAAAGTGGCAGAAATTTGAGCAGATGTTTCTGGAAGGAAGATTATCTAACTAGCCAATAAACACATGAAAAGATGCTCAGCATCACTGGTCATCAGGGAAATGCACAAGAAGATACTGCTACATAGGCAGCAGACAATGCCAAATAACTCTTAGGGTTGTTGGAGCCTCTGGAACACACATACATTGATGGTGGGAGTATATATGGTATAACCACTGTATAAAACTGGTAGTAGTATACCTGCTGATACTAAATACCTTATGATGCAGCCATTCCATTCCTGGAAATATAGCTAACAGAACCCAGAGCCTTGTGTCTACTAAAATTCTTGTGTGTAAGAATTATAGTAGCTTTGCTATTATAGTGCTAATAGTAGTTAAAAACTGAAACTACACAAATGCCTACCAGCAATAGTAGAATGGATACATTGTCATTTATATATGCAGTGGATACTACATAGCAGTGAAAAAAAAGGTGACCATTGTGACAGGGAATCACATGGATGATTTTCACTTTTTTGAGAAAACAAGCCAGGTATAAAAAGTATGGATTGTATGGTTGCATTTATGTGAAATTTAAAAATAGGCCAAATTGGTTTATGGTAATAGAAATCAGAATAGTGGTTACTATTTTTGGAGATATTGACTGGGAAAGGGCTTGAAAGAGCCTTCTGGGGAGCTAGAAATATTGAATATCTTGATCTGGTAGCAGTTTTCTCAATATGTACATAGATAAAAATTTACCCAGATATACACTTAAGATTTATGTAAATTTTACCTTAATAAAACATAACAAAAACAGGACTTGAAGGTAACTACTGGAAGAATAAAAATAAGTTTGTCAGTTTTTATTCTGGGGAGTAGGAGTAGGCAACAATAAAAATTAGGAAGTCCAACACAAGCCAGGAAAGACAGGAAGAGAGGGCAGAAGGAAGTAAAAGAGAGGAAAGGATAAGGTTGCAACATCTGTGATCATAAGGGTTTCTCCTTCTCTGTTGCAAGATAGAGTCTCACAGTGGTGAATGTTTACGAGTGTTCCACTATGAAAGATAAGGATGACGCTGACCAGATTAATGCTAGAGGAGTTTGGTAGAGATGCTGACAAAATGCAGGGACAAAGATGAAAAGCCTAAAGTGGGGAAAAACATACTTCTCAGTCCACTGAGAATAAAACTTAAGAACTTTTAGGTACCAGAAAACAGGACTTAGAAATATGTGATGCATTCACCGTAATAGTGGAAGACTAATACACCTCTCCAAAATCAGTAGATCAAATTATCACTTAGAGGATTCACGTACCACAGGTAACAGCTTGAGTCTTGTTCTGACTTGTTTACACACACACACACACACACACACACACACTCTCTCACTCACTTAAAATTTAAATTATATCGCACAGTACCTATTCTCTAACTATTTTTCTTTGCTAGCAATGTACAGTGTGTGTCTTTTCATGTAAGTACATGTCGAGCTCCCTTATTTTTTAGTGGCTGCATGGCACTCTGTAGTAAGGAGGCCTGTCATTTATGAATGCATTTTTCTATCTCCAGACGTGGTTTGTCACTTCTACTTTGTTATATGCATACTTGTTTTGAGTGTTTTATATACATACATAAGTAATTTCTAGTACTGAAAATCTCCTACCATTCCACTTTGACTTGGCTTTTGACAACAGCCATTGAAGTCACTGAAGATTTCTGATACAAGGCTATAGGGAGTGCTTAAACAAATGTACAAACTCTGGGTGCAAAGAAAACTTCAGCTGTTTCCTCTCGGTCCCCATTTCCAGATTTGTTTTTGTCTTTTCTAGTTAAGAGGGGCAGGGACGATGGCTGTGCATTCACCCATTCTGCATTTTCCCCTGCATGGCCTGATTTAAGAGTTTCTTTTTTTGAGGATCCTTGAATCTTATTTAAAAACAATGGTTGTTAGTTTGCTGTTTGTGGCATTAGAGCATGTACCCTATTGAAAAATCCTCTTAATTTTAAAATATGTGTCCCTCCCCAAAATGGAAAACCTTTATTTTCATGAGCAGACTCAATGAATTTAGAATTCTAGGTTAAAATGTTTTCCATTTATAATTTTGGAGTTATCTTTACTTTAGATTTCTTTTCCTTTTCAAACATCTAAGTTCATTCAGTAAAAACAAGCAAGTGACTCCAAAGAGAATCTGAACTTTAAACATTATTGTATAATATTTATTGTTCACTGTCAACTATTTTTATGTTTGACCATTTCTTTTTAATTTAGTATTTTGAAACTCAGCCTTGTAAAGGGTAAATGTTAATTTCAGTGGCATTCATAGTATCCCACTTTACCTTTGTTTAATTGAGCAATTGTGTGAGTTCATGATGAGCGTTGTGACTGTGCCACCTTACCCTTGTTTGGTAGGCCGCATCTACAAGTGCTTGTTTACTGGCTCCGTGAGCTCACTACTGACACTGCCACTAGACATGCTGTCCACGTGAGTATTTAATCTTGTGTCGTAGATGGGGCTTGTTTCTCTTCCACATGCTTCTTTTTGATATATTTTGAAATGTCCTGCTGCTCTGAGGACAAATAATAATTTATATCTTTTTCTAAGTTATAGCTGTAGCAGAAGTAGCTGACGTATGTAAATGATGTTTGTTTTAAAGCATTCCTGTCTTAAAGAACTTTTGTAATGGTGGGACAGCTTGTTAAATAGGGTGTCGTGCAGTGTGAGATACATACTATTATGTTCACATGCTGAGAATTCATTTACGTACGTTTTTGACAACATAGACATTTGAATTTAAATTTATTTCTAAGTGTTTCTTGTGATTGTTAGAGTATGGACTCTAAAAACTTGTTCATTGTAGTTTTTCTATATCTTAATTTGACATTAAGCATGGTAATTGCATTTTCTTGGGAAAAACATGTTTTATTTATTATTGATATCAGAATTAGAAATGCTGTAAACAACTAACTATATCAAGATCATTAGATTAAGCCTGCAAAAGATTGCACATATACAGTCGACTCCCTGTTAACCAGAATTCAAGCCACTGGCAAAACAGTTAAAGAAATAATACTACATTTATCCGGCATCTCTCAGTCCCTATGGTGCTGGTTAACTGAGAGTCTGCTGTTTGTGCTAAATCTTCTTCTGTGCCCTACTGCCTTTTGGGTTTTGATCCCATCGTCAATAAAGGCAAAGAACATTGTAAGACACTCTTGTTGAACAGAAACATTCAGAGTAAGCCAAATGGCAGTAGGAGAAAGAGGAGAGCATGTTTCATTTCTGATAGAGAACAAATTGAGGAGGTAGTCTTTCAAGTCTTTTGGTATCTGTGTCATCATTTTTCTTATCATGGTTGAAAATACTTAGAAACATTAGATGTGTCTGTGACTTGGTTTTTCTACTTACTGGTTATATCTTTTTTTAGATAGAACAGGTGAGTTATTTATGTCTCTTTCTTTGGCAGTGTAGGGCACAGATAAAAGAAAAGGTTTTGAATTTGAACCATATTGATATTAGAATTGTTTTTTTATTTTCATTATTGAAGAATAGCTTTAAGTAATTTTTAGAAGTAGACAAGGGCCTTAAAATTGGGGCACTAATGACTGTGGCCAGGACAAAAAGGAGAAGCAATAATTTGACACACTTGAAAGTTGGAAATGGTGTAAGAAGATAACCCTTTGTATAAAAATATAGACCTGTGAAGTGATGCAGTAGAAACAAATAGGACAGTATTTCTGTTTCTGGAGATCAGATTTTAATCTCAGCCATCTAGAACAGTCTTGGTGTAGAAGCGAGAAAATCAGAATTGAATGTCTTAACCGTCATTCATTGAGTTTCTGTGTATATGACAGTTCACCTCTAGCTTTCCTTTAGGCGTTGCGCATAAAACAAAGATGCATATTAGAAGTAGCAAGGATGACTGCTAAGAGTGATGGAAGTTATATTTTAACATCTATAAACCAATAAAAGAACTATGTCAGACAGGGTGATCTTGTTCCATTTTGTTTAGGGATAAATTTCCAAATATTGCAGTTTTTGAGAATATGGAGCAGCAGTAAGTCAGTATCTCATTTGTCTAGAAAAGGTGACTTGAGTTCCCATCTGTGCAGTTTAATAAAGCAGAGATAAGATAATTCTTTAATGGTTTCTGTATTTAATGGTTAAATATGTTAATAATTTACCAAAGCTTACATTAGTAGGCTTTGGCTATGTGAAAACAGGTGTTAACAGAAGCCATGTACCATATTTTTCCCGTGTGTAAGATACCCCCATGTATAAGACAACATGAAGAAATCGTTGTCAGTCGGTTACTCCTATGTATAAGATGACCCCCAGGTTTTGGTCTAACAATTTTAGACAAAAGTATTTTATACACGGAAAAATAGGGTCAGTGAGAATGTTAGGTAAACAAGGTAGTGCTCCACTTGCCTACCACCTTTACTTCTTGTTGGTGGACACATGGAACATCAGTTGTTTGGCAGATGTGATCACTTAGGTGATGCAGTGAGGTAGCTAGTTTGCAATAGGAGGAACCCTGGCATTGGAATAAAAAAGTTGCTGCATCTGCCAGATTTTTTATGAACTTGGGCAAATTACTGACCTTTATGAACCCAAGTTTCCTCATCTTACAGATGAAGATGTGCCTCAGGGATTTGGGTGGGCTGCTCAAAGATTAAACTCACAAATCTGTGTAAACACTACATGCAAATTTTGAGCACTGTGACAGGATAGCAGGATTGTCACTGAAACAACACATTGATGCTTGCCTTAAGTTTGCAGGCTCCCCTTTCCTCTGTGACCTGATTGGTTAGTGGGCCACAGGCATTGCCTTCATGAGACAACTCACTGACAGGAGAGGAATGCTGGAGGCATGGTGCGGGTAGTCAAAGTGAATTGTAAATGTGGCTTGGTTTTATAATCCATGCTGCCTTTTACAATCAGAAGAATCGAGCCAGTTTTTCTGAAAGCACTTGTAACTGAACTACTTTTTTTTTTTCCTGAGTAATGTTTTATTTTCTCCATAGTATTTTATTTCTGAAATTTTACTTTAAATTTTTTCGTATTATAGTAGCTACTACATATTCTGTAGCTCACTTCTTCAGGTCATCCCTAGGCATAGCGTATTAGTTTACTATTGCTTTAAAACATACTGTCCCCAAAACTTAGTGGCTTAAATAAGAGTCATTTTACTTGCTCAAACTTCTGGGAGGTCCCCAGGTTGGGCTGTGGTCAGCTGATCAGTTTATCTGTTGGGCTTGCCTGTTACTGGTCTGTTTGACTGGGGTTGGATGGCCTAGGATGGCTCCCGCTGGGGTGCTTGGTTCTCTTCCTTGGGCCTCTGAATTTTCCAGAAGCCTACAGGGCATTCTTACCTGGTGGTCTCAAGGCAGCGTTCTGAACGGGTGACAGTGGAAGCTCACAAGCTCCTCTAGGCTCTGCAACTGGGCAGCCGCTGGTCTAGGCAGTTCACAAAACCAGCCCAGATTCAAGGTGTGAGGGGAGAGGACTCTAGCAAGAGTTTGTCACCATTTAAAGTCTACAGCAAGTAGTTACTGTTATTACAAGAAAGGACTAGAGAAAAAGATATTTTGGTTCCAACCTGTCAAAGTGTTACTATCTGGAAAGTTCCTTAGCAAGGGAGTGGTTAAGGGACCTTTTTCGATTAGGGTATATTCCAGATACCTGAGGGCCACATCAATTTAGTTGCGTTTGGAGCTTCTAGGCCAGGGTCTCACAAATGGACCTTTCCTCAGGTTTTCCATAGAGGAAAAAGAGTCATTCCATTATGACAGTGGCTTTTCAAAGGCTACTAAAGTTCTTGAGTTATCTTTGAATTATTCTGAAGTCAGACACACACTAGCGAAGGGTAAGCCCCTTCAGAGAGGAAAAGAACAAAGAGCTCTTCAGTATTATACTCAGTCTGTTTTCGTGTATGGTTACAGAAGAATCAGACTTGGTCTGAATTTGTCGAGGAACTAATATACTTTTGGTGTATTTGCAGTTAGCATCGAAATTTAATCTGCTTTCTAAGTGACAGGTTTCTAAAGTGTGTTACAGACATTGTCTTACAGATCACGTGCCGAGTTATCTGTCAGCTATTCTTTCTTCACGTTGTCATCAGGCCTTTCGGGAGGCACTTTTCCACCTGTCTGATGAGCTGATGCTGTCATTTGTGTGGGCTCACGTGTCAGCTAACCAAGTTTGTTAAACTCAAGTGTAAAAGAAGGACAGGACGTTCTTAGTAAGGGTTCAACGGAGCTGCTCACTTTCAGTAAATTACATTCATAGAAGGCCTTTGCTTGCTACCTTCCTGTTTCTAAGCCAGGTTCAAAGACAGGTGATGGATAGCTTATTTCTATGTAGTTCTGATGTTGTTCTTTGCCTATCAAAATAGAAACACATGTGATAAAATTTATAAACTATATTTGGCTCACTTACAACACAGATATTAATGGAAATAGTTCTTTTTGAGAAACTGATTTTTACCCAGAAATATGGGTTCTTTGGCTGTTCTTTCTGAGATTTTAGTGTAGAATAAAATGTTACCTTTGGTTTCTTAATTTTAGGTGTTCTGTGGAGTAATTCTGTGTAATTTTTTTTAATAGGGACAATTTATTGGCGGATTGTTTGCAGGGTTGTTTTGTGGTGACGTGCACACTGTGTGCCTTCATCAGCCTGGTGTGGTTGCGAGAGCAGATCGTCCATGGGGGCGCACCGGTGTGGTTGGAGCACGCCGCTCCGCCCTTCAACGCTGCTGGGCACCACCAGAATGAGGTAACGCCCCCACCCCGAGCTGAACTACCGTCACCCTCTGAGACCTGAACCCTGCACCCCATGTCCCTCGTTGCAAAGCAGGGTCGTGAAAATGTTTGGAAGAAAATTAAGGGAGATGTGAAAAATCAAAAGAATGCTACTGTGACTTTGCCTCTTAATTTTCTAGCAGATTGGGAACAGTACTAGGGGGTACACTCAAGTGCCCGTTCATTCCCCTCAGTGGGTTACCTGCTTGACGCGGGCCTGGACTTGTTGTACCTGCATCTGATGCTCTGGGGAGTGCGGAAGAGGCTGCCTGCCCTCACTCTTCATCGGCTTCTTTGTGTGTAAAATGCTCCGCCTTTGTGACCTACTGGAGCACTACCGACAGTAGAAATGGTGCAGCACTGCTGATAATATTCTGTGCTGTTTGACCTTTTCTTTATGAGAGGTACATGCTTAGATGCAAGAGCATTTGCTAGAGGTATTAAGAAGGAGGATGTAATAAATGAGTTTTAGTACTTTCCTTGCTGAGAAATTATGAGGCTGAAAATGTCAAAAAAATTAGCTACTTACATATGAAAACAGTTCACACTTCATAAAATGTTATGGAAGAATTGACTGTCAGATACTCAAAATGATAATTAACAACTTGGCTTTTCATTTAATGACCTGCTTTTTTTTTTTTTTTTTATTGGGGTGACATCTGTTAGCAAGGATTACATAGGTTTCAGGCATACAGTTCTACAGTGCATTGTCAATTTGATGTATAATAAGTTCACCACCTAATGTGACTTCTCTTTCCATCACCTTATATTTAGCTTCCCCCCATCCTCTCCCACCCCCTCCCCTTAATGACCTGCTTTTGTCGGTGTGTGGAGAGTTCTGTACCTTTTCCTCCACAGAAGTAAGAGTGCAACTTCTCCTTTGAAAACTGCACATGTAAAATGTGGGACTGTAAAGGAAGGGTACTGTTCTCACCTGCTTTAACACTTGCATCATTGCACCTCATATTTTGAAGCATTTAATGCAGTTCTTCTAGAATGTTTATTAACTCTGTGGGAGTTGAGTGTTTTAATTAAGAAGTACAGCTCTGTCTTTGCTGGGGAGGTAGCAGTACTCAGGAAGAGCCAGAGGATGATGCGGATAGGAACTGATGAAGTCTGTATGGACAGGCTTACCTGCTGAACAGAGATTAGATGTGTTTTCCTCAAATGTTTAACTGATAACGGAGAAGTAAGTTACCTATCTGTATGTGTATAAATAAGCAGATGCATAAATAGATATATTTCCATCCCTGAGGTGATCTTTAAACACAGGAAGTATCTTACAGAGACAGACTGTAGAATGATGTATTCAAGGTAGCCAGGTTTTTTGTTTTTTGTTTTTTGTTTTTTAATGTGGGTAGTTCCCTGGCTGGGAATCGAACCCAGGCCGCAGTATTGAGAGCCCTGAAGCCTAGCTACTACACCACCAGGGGACCCCGGTAGCCAGATTTTTTAATCAGTTTTCAGTAATGCTTTATGAAGTGTTAATTTCTGAATTACACTGAGTGAATAAACACACTGATGTGAGTTCATGTCCTTATGTACCAAGTTGGTGCAAGATCAGGTACATTTAGAAGCGATGACTTTGAGAGGTGTTTTTGGAATTTTAATAGGGTGTGTGTTTGATAGCTAGTTTGATTTTTCTTAGAAAGCAGAGCATGATTTTGAACAAAGTGAAAACGAGACAGGTTAGCTAAATGTCTGGGCTCCCCTGTCATTTTAGGCCCCCGCAGGAGGAAATGGTGCTGAAAACGTTGCCCCTGAGCAGCCTGCTGACCCGGCAGTGGAGAATGCGGTGGTTGGGGAGAACCCAGACGCCCAGGACGGGCCTGTGGAAGAGGAGGAGGAGGAGAACGAGGAGGAAGATGAGGCTGGTGGGGAGGACGCGGCCGACGCCAACAACGGGGCCCAGGGTAATGGCTGCTGGCCTGTCCTCACCCTCCTTCTGACCAATGAATCCATCCCCATCTTGCCTTGGGGTGAAGGACTGGAGTTTTCAAAGAAATTTAATGGGTTTGAAGTTCTGTTTCTAACCTATGTTTACTGTTGGCAAACTTGCATTTATGACTTTGTATCTGCATACATTTTTTTCTATGAAGCAGAGCACATTTTGAGTTTTAAAATCCTACTCTCCTTAGGACATTTGTAGGGTAAATAAGAAGAAATTATTTGGAAGTTGGAACATATCCTAGTTGTTTTATTTTTTAAAGGAATTTGATTACAGATTTACCTTATTCTTTTGCCATTTCTTTGAATCACTACAACTTTGATATCAGAGAAGAATCTCTAAGTATACACTGCAAGTCAGATGCCACCCAAAGAAATCAGTTTCTCCTTTTCCAGCAGTGAACTCTGCATTGTAACAAAAGATCTGAGGCTGGCCCCCCACCCCCACCCCATCAGCTGTCAGTATCTCAGTAGCTCAGTGCCTCCTTTTTCTCTTTCTCTCTTTTTTTTTTTTTTTTTAATGCTGGTAGTTCCCTGGCTGGGAATCAAACCCAGGCCGCAGCGTTGAGAGCGCCGAAGCCTTAGCCCTACCCCACCAGGGAACTCCCAGCACCTCCTTTTCTCTTCTCCCACCCCAGAGTTTCAGTGCTACACTGTCTGTGAGTCCACTTGACATTGTGTGCCAGGCACACACCCCTGCCTTCGTGAAGTTTCTGGTCTAGGGAAGAAGTAGTAATACCCAAGTGAGCAAAGTTACCGTTACACATTGTGATCATTGTGGTGTAGGCTGTCTGAGGATGCTATTGGCGAGAGACCTGTTCTAAACATGATTCCTCAGGTAACTCAGGGTGAGTAATATCTGAGCTGAGACCTGTAGGTTGAAAAGAAGCAAACTGTGATGGGAGCAAGGGACCCTGCAGGTAGAGGCTCTGAGAGGGCAGCCTGCTGCTGCCTGGGACTCCTCTCTCTCTCGGTCCAGTGCAGTAGTCCTGGTTGTTTCTCTTCCATTTTTGCTACACATAGCATGCCTGTTGCTGTCCTGCCTTTAAAATCTTTGAGTGGTTTTTCCATGATACTGAAGAACAACATGCAATCCAGGCTTCAGGTTCCTCTTCTTGTTTGAGTTGACTCCTTTCTCCTTTCCTGCTGTACTGTCTGCCTCCTGCTCACCCAGAGAGTTCTGGTCTCCTTCTTCCTTCCTTTTCTTAGATTCCCCACTTCCCCCTGGAGTCATTCCTGATTCACAGCTGTGGAATTCCTCTCTTTCACATGCCCTATTTACTTCCTTTCTAGTACTTACCACAATTTTATATGTTGTATTTATTTATATGTTTTCTTATTTATTACCTTCTAAGCAAATACTCGTATAAAAAATTTTAATGTGGTTTACCTTCCCAATAACGGCTTATAAAACACTGAAGTAAGACAGTACCTTTTATTATTTACGCATGTAGATCCAGTTCTGTCAGTAATCTTTACTCCACAATCACATTTCCAGATGACATGAACTGGAATGCTTTAGAGTGGGACCGAGCTGCAGAAGAGCTGACGTGGGAAAGAGTGAGTAAGACTTCTTTCTCTCAAGCGTCCTGGTGTTTTAATTCCCAAATGTGTCTTAAAGTTGGGCATATTTAGGTGTAGGCACTAATTTTGTGTACATTTTGATGAAAACTTTAATAGAACCTTAATTTCTGTAAAAACTTAAAGTGATGTTTTGTTTGTAGTGACAGTATTAAAAATACTATGATGAATATTTGGGATGACTGTTTTTCTATCTTCTGGACTAAATACAAACCTTGCTCTACTTAGGGAATGTTTAACCTGAAATTGTGCACTTTCAAAAATGAAGTAATAGTTTAAGTTTTCTGATGCTTCAGTTGTGTAATGTAGTTGTATCATGAAATATGGACTGACTTCATGTCTACTGTCAGAGTGAAACCCAAGATGGAAATTTTTTACTTTTAATCATGGTTTGCAATAAAAGGAGACCCAAAATATAAAACTCCCATAAACAGAAGTATTTTACTCTCTGAAAATGATAGTTCATATTAGAAAGTAGCAGGTAAATATTATGTTTAAAGACACTAAAAGGAAAATGAGTTCCCATAAATAGAATAAAAAATGTTGTTTTTACCTTGAATTAATGCATATTATTATTTGTTTTAGATGCTAGGACTAGATGGATCACTAGTTTTTCTAGTAAGTAAAGCTAATATTTTTTAATAAAATTGTGACAATTGTTTGTCTTAATGACTCAATGATTTCAAATTTATACTATGTGTTGGCTTTTTATACTTAAAGATCAAATTGCCCTTTGATTTTTGATTACTTGATATGTTGAAAAAAGTTTGTGTATTTAAAATATTGGAAAAGCATAAAGATGATACTATTTTAAAAGGAAATTATTAAATATTTGGTTTTTAAAAAGAAAATGAAATACAAAGTTAATGATAGTGAAGAACTTGGTCTTTTAAAGTTCCACCTTGCAGTGTTTAATACCTGAACTGGTGGAAATGGAGTGACTTTGTCATGGTCACAGTGAGAACCTGAGGCTTGTCATAAGAGATCAGACAATTAATTTCATGGACTCATCCTAGAAAAAGTGCTACCTACCTCATTGCTGAGTATCACCACAGCCACCTTCGAAGTATTCTCCTTGGAAAGCTGCACACCGACGCCAGCGCCTAGTCCACCCTTCAAAACGATTCTGGAAATCTTTCTGGAATGGCCATCAGAGCTGTCATCACCCCCAAAATCTGACAATTAAGTTCATGAACTTGCCACCGTGCACATATGTTGGCGGCACTGTACAAACAACTCGGTAAGGTGCCATAACTTTGGCCAAGTTGTTTGTTTGTGCAGTGCCACCAACGTAAGGGCACTGCGTCAAGTTGGTGAACTTAATTGTTAGATTTTGGGGACAACGATTGCTCTGACGACCATCCAGAAAAAGAGTTCAAGAATCTCTGTGAAGGGTGTACTGGGTGCTGGCATCAGTGTGCAGCTTCTCAAGGGGAGGACTTCGAAGGTGACAGCGATGATACTCAGCAATGAGAGGTACATAGCCCTTTTTCTAGGATGAGTTGGTGAAATCGTCCAACCTTGGAGGTTTCCTTTTGCTGAACCCCATCTATCTTGAGTTATAAAGAATATAACTCAAAGGTGAAGGACAATTTTTTTAAAGAACCTGTTCTTTAATGGAGAAATGATGCTTGCTTTTTAAGGTTCTGTAATACAAAATCCCTTGCCATTTGGGATTTTTAAATGACTTTGGGTGTCAAGATGACATTGGTTGCAAAGCAATAACATCAGAAGAAAGCCAGAGGAAGGATGGGCTTGGTGGGGTGCTTGTTCCAGGGGCCCAACCATGTCCTCAAAGACCCAAATAATTTTCATTCGTCTCCTCTGCTGTCTGCATTGTTGGCTTCCTCTGCAACCTGGGAAGAGGAAGTTGAGGGGAGTAGTTATACTGAGGAGTGTATCTGGTGGTAATTCCCAGGTTACTGGGAATATGATATTAGCAAGCTCCTATTCAGGGTTTGCTCATGGTCAGTATAGAGGTATTATTTACTCATCTATATGCCTTACCTCATCAGTCCCTCATAGATGAGTGACAAAAGTCATTGAGGCAGTGGTGGTGACTCAAACCCATTGTAATTATTGGAAAAAAACTATTTACAGAATGACTTCATTCATTCATGGAAAACTATTTTTAGTATGTACCATGTGGCAGCTATTGTCATAGTTACCGGATGATCAGAGATGAATGAAATAGGGTCCCTTTTCTCAAGGATGCTTTATGGTTTAGTGGAGAGAAGTGAACGTGTGAGCAAGGAACTTCAGAGGTGCTATATGTTAAAGACTCGGTAGCAGAAGGTGTGCATAGGACACGAGGTACAGAGGAGGGCTTGGTGAGGTGTTTCCTGGGGGATTAGTCGGGAGGGAATTTTTAGAGAAGATAACTTAGAGGCTGAGACACAAAGGACATTGGGGATAAAAGGACAGTTTGGGAGCCTTTAAGGCAGGAAAGCTGAAAACTTCAAGTGATATGAGCCAATGTGATGAGGAGGAATGTAGCCATCATCTTAGACACATTAATCTCCCTTCTTGCTCTAGAGATAGGCTGCATATTGGGGACCTGATCAGAATAACTTTTATGAAAAGAAAATCTTACAGTGTTGCCCCTTTGGGAAGGATCATTTACTCAGTGTTTGGATTGGGAAGGTGGTGGCCTAGACAGATGCGCTGGAACATTCTGGTTTGAGCATGGAGTGTGACTAAAGTATATGTGACGTGGCTAGAGGAGTAGCTGCCAGCTGTCATCTTGGAGGTGATGACACATTAACTGTATAGGTGGACCAGTGGCCAGGTGGGAATGAGTATTCTGAGCCAAGAAAGGCCAGGACACCACAGGCAGAAAAGGTACCAAAGTTCAAGTGACCCTGCAGAAGTCATGAGAACAAAGTGGACACTCCAAGAAGCAGTGCAGAGTTTACATTAATATGTTGTTAAGAATTAATGTAGTTTTCAAATTTTTCTCCATTTGGAATTTTTCAGTGTCATTTGATTTAGTGCAGTCGGGCAGTTATTTATGAGATCTGTGTAGTTATTGGTGGATTATTAATTTCTGAGGAAGAAATGCTTAATGGATTAATTTCTTTGATTTTTTTTCCTACATGTAACATGAACTTTGAGTTTTATCAGGTTTAGTTTTATGAAGTATCTAATGAAAACTGTAAAGTTGCACGTAATTTTTATAACGAAATCTCAATTATAGAGTAAAAATTTCCATCTTCTAACTGAATGGGTGGAGTAGCCTAATTAAACATGTATCAAATAGAAATTGAATATGTCTTATTAATGCTCTCTTTCTTTAGGAACATGTCTTCTGGGTGGTGTCTTTAAACACACTGTTCATTCTTGTTTTTGGTAAGTGCTGTTTATACTTTTGTTTATGGCATTTGGGTAGGAGTTTAGTTTTTTAGAATCCTTCGTATATAGGTTTTCGTTTTATTTTTAAACATAGGAATATACAGGGTCTGGCAGAAGGAGCACTGGACCCTGTACCTGAATGTCGTGCACGAGGTGGACAGCAATTTGAACATTTTACCTAAAATGTCACCTAAAGTGTGCTTGAGTGTGGTATTGTGTGATTTTGTAATAAAAGATTTGGTATAGATTACCAGCTCATAAAAAGGGGCATTATTGGTGCCATACCCTGCATGTAACCGTGTTCTGTAGGAATCTTATACAGACAATTTGGTTTGTAAGCAGCATGGACTTTGGTAACCTGTAGTAGTGACCTACCATCTCTGCTGGTATTGGACAGTTCTCTTTTTTGTAGAAGCTGATCTTAGACTGACTTGAGAATATTACAATACCCCATTTCTGAAATTAATTTTGTGCTGATTACTTGTGCACTCTTTGCTATGGCAGAAGATCTTGTTGCCATCTGTCAAAATCCTGACCAAGGCCTTTTCAAGAGTCCCTGGCTTGGGACCTGTCACCAGACATGGATGTAGGCTTAAGGGAAGACCGAACCTTCCTCAAATGTGAATTCCCCTTAGAACTAGATTTTAGTAAATGCATAGCCACTTAAAACACTTTCACAACTGCAGCTGTGAGGATTCTGTGACAACACACCAGTCTCTGTCATTGGGAGTAATTAGAGAATGGAAGGAGGGTTGAGGAGACACAGGTGACAGGTTTTTCTGCTTTGGGAGAAATAAGGTACACTGAGTCAGGTAAACCAAGGTCTTATCATTCATTGAATTCCTGCATCTCTCAAGGAAGAGAAAATAGAGTCTGATAGAATGAGGTTATTGTTGGGGGCTGTGCTATGATTTGTGTCTGAGAGAGAGACCTCAGGCTGCAGATCTCTCCAGGGGGATGATTTTTGAGAAAGTCCTTCCTTTACTGCTTGTGAGTTACTTCTCAGCTCTGTGAGGAGGGAGGAGTAGATTTCCCAAGTTTCTTCCATTGAATACAAAGCTGTTTGCTTTGTGTTGAGGACCACATTGTGACCCAGAAAGCAGTTGTCTTCAACAGAAAGCCATGTAGTCAAAAATACATGGAATGTGAGTGTGTAGATTGGGGATGAGACAAAAAAATTAATTTCTGAATATCATCTGTAAAGAGCAAACGAAAATTACAAGTAACGTGTTGAAGCACAAAGTATCTTGAAAAGATGATGCTGCCCATTCACAGGAAGCTCCTTTTTGTTTCTCCTTGCCTAGATGGGTGAGATGTTTGCAGGTTACTCTGCATTTATTTTTCATTACGTAAAATAACTGGTATATAGAATGAAACTGTTTTGGTCTTAATCAAGTTGTATTTGAGAGAAAAAGTGATCTGTAGAATTTAGTCTTTGCTCTTGCAAGAAAAGTTTAATGCTGAATTAATAATGTTTGGAGGATCAAGTCACCTTTAAAACCTAAGTTACAGAAGTAAGAACTCTCATTTATATGAAGCAGATAACATCTACGTAAATTTTTTCTAATCCAGTCTTCTGAGCTTATATAAACTTATATGAAAAAGAAATTTGTCTTAGTAGACTAATACGCATTATACTCAGGACCTCTTGAAATGAAACAAGATGTTTTCTTCTTTTTAGGGACATACTTTTCCTGTTGGTTGTGAACAGTCATTAGGATTAACTGCACTCATGATTCTTTCCTTCGTGGGTTGCTCTACTGCAGTTTCCCTCTGGCACCTGTTTGGACTCTTGTGGTCATATACTTTATAGAAATAAAATCTTACAGCGCTGCCGTGTTCCAGTAGGAGGGACTGACCCTGAGAAACTGACCGTAATTTCAGGATTACCTATCTGGCAATTCCTCTGTAATGGGCTAGAAATTGATTATTACAATTGGTTCTCAGGTTAATATTTGCATATGTAAATAGAGTTGAAACTTGAAAGTTTGCTTTTCCCAGGGGCCTTCTTGAGGTACTCAGAGTTGAGTGTGAGAACAAAACAGGAAAAATTATGTGTATGATTTTTTTTCTTACTGTTTAAAAATGTTTTGTGCTTTATAATACACATATTAGTAAAATAATACATATGTCTAATTTACAAGTAAGTTCTAAATAAATGTTAGACCCATCAATATATTTCTACCCATAGAATACGTGATCAGAAATGACACAACCCTGTAGATTCAGTCTTTTGTCTAAATGATTGAGTCCCCCTCCTCTGTCCCCTAATAGTCTATGCTGTTCATTTTGTTTTGCAATAAATAGAAGATAATTAAATTTTATGTTTAAGAACAAATGAAAATTTTATTAACATGACAAGAAAAACAAGGGAAAGAAACTCTAAAAATTCTTAATAAGAAAAATTTAAGGATATTTTCTTATTTATCCTTAATATCACTATCATACCTTATAAAATTATCAGTTTAATATTTCCCAGCAGTCTAACATATTAAATTCTTAGATTGTCTCCTTAAATGTCATTTTATAGTTGGTATGTTTGAATAAAGATCCAGATGAAGTCCACATATTACTTTTGGATGTTAATCCTTTTCATCTAGAATATTCTTTTGCTGCCCCCCCCCCTTTTGCCGCTGATTGTTGAGGAGACGTAGGGCAGCTGTCCTGTTAGTGCAGCGGTTCTCAACCTGTGGGTCGCGTGACTCCTTTGGGGGTCGAACGACCCTTTCACAGGGGTCGCCTAAGACCATCGGAAAACACATATCAGATATTTACATGACGATTCATAACAGTAGCAACATGACAGTTATGAAGTAGCAATGACAATAATTTTATGGGGGTCACCACCACATGGGGAACTGTATTACAGGGTCGCGGCGTTAGGAACGTTGGGAACCACTGTGTCAGTGCGTCATGTTCTCCATTTGTCCAACAACTTCCTGATGATGCCAGCTACCTTGCCCCTATGTCTCCGTATTTCCTTGAAACTACAAGGTAGAGCCAAGGGCCTGATTAGGTTCAGGTTTAGTAGTTTTGGAACACATGCTTCACTGGTCATACTTAGCCTATTTATTCAACATATCAAGAGGTAGATGATGGCTATCTTGTTTTCCACCTTTACCTGGTTCACGTGCCGTCACCTTAAAGCCTCTTGGTAGCTTTCATTTTTCCTTAACCATCAAAATGTGGTCTGTGTGAGTGATATTTTAGTATCATGCAAATATCTAGCGTTCCATCAACATTTCACCTAATGGTTTTATTATCCTTTGATGACAGTTGCCTGAAATAATTTATAAGGAATTGCAAAATCATTCTTTTCAAATTCTGTCACTTTTTACATTTACGTACGGCTGGCTTTTTTTGTAAAGCAGAACTTTATCAGCTGCAGCTATGTGGTTAACATGAACTCATTTGTTCAGAAGGCTCAGAACAAGTGCTCAGTTCTTTCCCTTTAATTATTCGTGTTCAGGGTAAGGAATCAATGGACTATTTTTATTGGTGATAAAAGTTTTTTGTTATGTTGTTTTTATTTCCTTTTGATTTTCTTTTTGGCCTTCTGCTTTTTGAGTATAATGAACTTACGGATTTTTATGTATTCAGTGTGTTTCCATCAGTTTTTGTCATTATTATTATTATTATTATTAATGCTCATATTATCTTTTCTTTTGCCACTGACACCCTCTTCACCCTTTTGCCTATTGGACCTTGATAACTTTGTTGTTCTCTGCTTATAGAGAGTTGACCCAGTTCTGGAATGTTCTGTTTCCTTAAGAAGCCCTGGTTTATTTTAGTGGGTGATGGTAGGTGTTCATTGTTTTGATTTTGAAGTTTTCACTGAGTTTTTCCCTCTCTTTTAGCATTTTGCCCTTACCACATTGGTCATTTCTCCCTTGTTGGCTTGGGATTTGAAGAACATGTGAGTATAATACTTTTACAAACTTACTTTCACTGATTACCCTCTCCCCGATTTGACATTTGTTGAATAAGCAGTGATATTGTGAAGAGCTACTTTATTTCTCAATTTGCTGTATGCAAAGAAATAATTACCCAGCACCATCTTGTTCTTTTAAAATTAAGAGTGGCTTAAGACACAGTAGTGGGTCATGTTGCCCTCTAAGAACATGTGCTCTGGAATCCCATGATGCACTGTCTTCCTTTCTGTTGGGTCGGCCAGGGACATACTAGGAAATTTTTCTTGCAGGCTGATTTTTGACAGATTCCAAGAACTTGTGTGCTCTCTTCTCTCTCTTTTTACTAGCTGCCCCTTAGTGAATTTAGAAAAGTAACAGTGTATCAGTCAGTTCAAAAAATGGTTGGTCTGTCTTGGAATGATGAGGTATAGTGTCTTCTGAAGAATTTGCTTTAATTTTGACATTTTATCATTGTTTTTCCGAGGAAGGTAAATATTTGGATGGACAACTACTATTTGGGGGTGGGGAAGCATAAAAAGATTTAGTCTTTTAAGGAAGAGTTGACATACCTGAGATACTGTGTTCAGTTTGTGTGTGTGAATCCTGAGAGCATTCTGGAGTGTTCTGCAAGGGCAGAGGTGTGGTCTAGTATTTTATACAGCTCTCTGAATTCTCCCTAGTTGAACGCAGAAACTTCAAAAGTTAGGATAAATTCTTCGATAAACTTGGACTTTCCAAACTGTCACCCCTTGCTGTCTGAAATTTAGGAACCAAAAAGATGGGCAGTAGTTGTCAGTGCTCCAAAGTCTTGCTCTCTGAATTGAGAATGGGACACATGTAGAGAGCAGGGGAGGTGCTGAAACGGGCACTTGTGGTGGCAGGAGGTGGGCAGCCGAGTGCGCCAGGCAGGGGACAGCCTGGCTGTGCTGCTGATTCTAGGGCGCAGCATTAGCATGTCCGCTTCAGGGTAGAGCAGAGTGCAGACTGCTGTATAATACTTCTTGAGTTTTGTAAACTTAAACTTAACTTACTCTACTCCTTTGTCTGCTTGAATGAAGTGTTACTGTAGTTTTTCCTTGTCCCTTTGTAATAGATGGCAGTCAGTGGGAGAGTCTGGTTTGGAGAGATGTCACCCAAAGTGGATTTTTACTATTGTTTTCTCGTTCTGAATTGCTTAGATGGTTCACTTGTAGTCTACTTGGATAGTTTGATGCATTGTTAAAGTGGGGTGTGGGCATGTGCTACAACTAAAGTTTATTTTTTCTTATTTCCAGGTCCAAGCATCTCATTTTGAAGGCCTAATCACAACCATAGTTGGGTATATTCTTTTAGCAATAACACTGATAATTTGTCATGTATCCTTTAATGAACCAATTTGGGTCTTTAGTAATATTATTCATATTAAAGGTTGTTCCTGTTAATGACAAAACTATTTCTCTCCCTTTGTCCTCTTAGTGAAAGTTGCAGATATTTATAGTGAGGTTAAGGACAGGCAAAATATAAAATAAATTAATTTTGTTTGCCCAGTAATAGTAAGTGTTGCCTCAATTATTATCTGTTTTACTGTACCTTGAAATACTCAGTTTTTCCTTGACTAGATGCTGTAGGGCTTGGCAACTCTTGTTAAATTTCATAGGTCTCGTCGCTTGCTTGGAGTCTGCTATATTGTTGTTAAGGTAATTCTTGTTATAAGTTAAAATGGGAAACAGCTTGTCCTCATTTGGGTGATGTTGATGTTGATGACCTCTGTTTTCACTTAAGGTCTCTTTGCTAGTGGTGGTAGAAATTGGAGTGTTCCCTCTCATTTGTGGCTGGTGGCTAGATATCTGTTCCCTGGTGAGTTTATTATTTATTATCATACAATCTGACAGTTTACAGTCTTCAGAAAAATCATCTTTAGAATGGGTTTCTTTTAAAGCAAAGTCGATATTTGATAATGATTTGCTTATTTTTTTCTGAGAATATCATTGTGGAATCTTAATATTGCTAATTTTTTTTTGAATGCCTGTTTTTTTGGGGGGCATTGTGCAAATTTTTGATTCATAGTATTTTGACTGGAACCTTTCTAATAACTAGTAGAGAATAGCATTAGTCATTTTACTCTTCTAAATTTTACGATAATGCCAAGACATGTATATCAGAAGAGCAATCTGATAAGAAGATTGTTTTTGCAATAATAAATTCAGCCTTAACTGTTTTGTTTTAATTAAGATGCTCAGTTCTTCAATGGATAATCAATGTCTGTGATAATCAGGTTTTGACTTTTCAAAAACATTTTATATGTAGAAAAGTTGCCTTTGGTTCTCAGATAACGTTACTCCTATGCTTTACTATTAAAACCTTTCAGGAATGCAGACCTATAACCAAGAAAAGAAGGTATTATATTAATCAAAAACGGTTCTTTTATAGTGGCAGTATTAGTGAAGTTCTTATTTACCAATTGGTTAATCAGTCTTCTTATATTTAGAAATTTTAAAGTGTCATACATCTTTGAAATAGTATCCAACCTTGTATCATTTCTATTTCTGTGACACCATGAAATGGCATTAAGAGGATGGTAGTCTAGAGCATCCTAAGCTGCATGCACAGCGCTTTTACTCACTTTCTAGAAGGTGGAGATGTGAATTAGGTAAATGTAAGTGCTGCAGCTCTTGCTCACCTGTTCTGTTTCGATTTAGGAAATGTTTGATGCCACACTGAAGGATCGAGAACTGAGCTTTCAGTCAGCTCCAGGCACCACCATGTTTCTGCACTGGCTGGTGGGAATGGTGTACGTGTTCTACTTCGCCTCCTTCATTCTGTTACTGAGAGAGGTAAGTTCTGTAGGAAGTGCCGATGCTGTACATTCACGAAAAGGACTGCTGCTTTAACTACACATCGTGCCTCAAAGGTTATTATGATTTCCTAACTAAATCATTTTCTCTGTTATTTTATTCTAAGAGGTACTGACTGATAAATTTAGCTTAGTTGCTTTAAACTGTTTTCAGTCATTTGTCTCAAAAATTGACGTTTTAATATAGCTATAATTAGTTACAAATTTGAAAGAGGAGTAGACAAAGAAAAAATTAAATAAAAGCACTCGCTTTATGTGGTGCATATTGTAGCCATCTTCTAATACAAATCTTTGGAATTTTATGTGATGTGAGCTTGTCTTAAACTTCATTCAAGGAAATAGAATGCTGGAAATACCCCAAGGTTATGATTTTGCAGGATCAAACACAAGGACTGTCTGGGAAAAATCAAGCCATAAATGCCTCTGTTTTTCATATTACATGGCTGGATACTCTCTGGACAGATCTCATATATTTATTTTTCATCTCAGAGATCATCACCAAACTGTCCTTAATAAAATTTTTTTTCTATTTACATGATTGAAAATGTCACAGGACATCAAACACGGGATACTTTTTATAAAGATTCTGATTTAGGAACTTCTTTACCCAGCAAAGCCATATGAATTTTCTGGGGCCTATTTTATAATATATCAAAATAATTTTAAGAGCTTTTGTTTTTGTTTTTGTTAATGTTTTAACTCATATACAGAGCCTTGAAGCCATTGATATTTATAGCATTGAAAATATATTTACAGGTACTTCGACCTGGTGTCCTGTGGTTTCTAAGGAATTTGAATGATCCAGATTTTAATCCAGTTCAAGAAATGATCCATTTGCCCATCTATAGGCATCTCCGAAGATTTATTTTATCAGTGGTAAGCAGACCTTTTCATTGTTTTTGAAGTAAAGTGTGCTACCCTAAATTTATTTTTTTGGTCAGGGGTACTGGTAGAGAAGATTGAATAATTTTCTGTTTATATAAAAGCCTATGGGACTTGGTTGTTAAATAGCTGTTTTATTGGTTACTTTGATAAAATAAATGAAATGTTTACTAAAAATATACCTTCTATTAAATACTTTAGTAGTATAATTGATTGTTAAATTATGAGTTTTTGAATTACTTTTAATTTACATTAAAGCAATGGAGACTTCTTAATAATAGCTTCTAAATTAACTCTTAGCAGAAGGGTCTGAGAGTTTTTTTCCCCATCTGGAAGAAGAAATTACCTAGTTAAATTTAAACTTTTCCAAAATAAAATTCTAAAAGCAGTATTATACCCTTTGGAAACTTTGGTAGTCATTAATATAGGTCATGTCTTACGATAGTCACAGGTGATTTATTAAGTTGCAGACAATTCTGATCATTCATTCTGAGTTTAGGGCTCTCTCCTCACATAACATGCAGTGATTATACTTCATGGCTCCTGTTTGAGCCTGGTGTCCTAGAGAGAGGAGTAGCTATCCTGGGAACAAACACATTCTTTACACAGAGTGACCCAAGTACTATAGTATGTCACGTGAAAACACTCAGGTCCCTAGATGGGTATGCACTTGGATTACCTGTCGATTGACTCTGGTCAGAAGCCTGCCTGTCTCTCATAGGAGTTATTTACAATGGTGTTATGCCCTTTCTCTTATTACAGATTGTCTTTGGCTCCATTGTCCTCCTGATGCTTTGGCTTCCTATCCGTATAATTAAGAGTCTGCTGCCTAATTTTCTGCCATACAATGTCATGCTCTACAGGTAGGTTTTTGAAATTTGGGAGCCTTACTCATTTAGCTCTTTCAGGGATTTGGTATTCAGAGTACATACACTGAAAACTTTCATTGCTTACAGATACTGGAAATCATCTGATAGTTAAATTTTGCATGTTCTGGATCACATAAACGTTAGTTTAGCAGTTATATTTTCCAAAGGAAGACAGACTATTTTTTTTTTAATTCATTTTTATTGTTAGACTTACTGGGGTGACATCTCTTCAGACTTATTTTTTTTGTAAATGAAGTTTGCCTTTGTTCAGCATCAGAATATTTACCATACCTAATGAGAGTGTGTTAGTAGCATCATCTTTATATGAAAATTACATCACAAGGAATGTGGCCATAGTTGCATGTTTAATTATGGATTAGAAATAGGATATAAAGCTTATAGATGATAAATCTTTTTTTGATGTAAAAACTTGAGTCACCTGGAAACCTAGTCTCTCAATCTTTGTATACTTCTTTTTCAGTGCTTGGCATTACCCCTTCAGTCACTTACACCCAGCCCGTCTGCCAAGCAAATTAGACTTTTTTCCTCAGTGTACTTCTGATTAGTCTTTAACACTTGTCAATTCTCACTCTTTAAGATCTCTTATCTACTCCAAGTCCATTTACTATTTACTACCTTAGTTTAGACCTTCCTCCTATTCTCCATTAATAATCCATGCTTAACCCCACCCCTACCTGCGCGATCTACATGATAACCTGTGTCAGGATGATGAAGGGAAACCAGTGAGTCTTGGAAAGATGTTCAGAGAGAAGGTGTTTTGAGGGGTGAGGAGTGGCCAGTTGTGTAACATGCTACTAATAGAGCAAGTGAAGTGAGGAATAAGACCTGACCATCGGGTGTAACCACATGAAGGTCTTGGTACCCTTGTCAGGAACAGTTTTGTGGAGTTGGAGGGGAAAGCCTTGTTGGCTTCAAGAGAGAATGGAAGAGAGGTAGGTGATAGAGGAGTTCATCTGATTCTTCAAGGCGTTTTGCTGTCATTCCATTAAATGTTTACTGTGATACAGTTACAATGGAAAAGAGAATTCACGTCGTAAATTGTGGCTGTCTGTAATTGCTTTAGTGATGCTCCAGTAAGTGAACTCTCCCTGGAGCTGCTTCTGCTTCAGGTTGTCTTGCCAGCGTTACTTGAACAGGGACACACGCGGCAGTGGCTGAAGGGGCTTGTGCGAGCATGGACTGTGACCGCTGGATACTTGCTGTAAGTACAGGCAGGTGACTGGGGGACATACACGAAGTCGGACAGTGAATTTCATGAACTCATCCTAGAAAAAGGGCTCCATACCTCACTGCTGAGTATCACTATAGTCACCTTCGAAGTATTCTCCTTGGGAAGCTCTGCACTGAGGCCAGTGCCTAGTCCACCCTTCAAAGCAGTTTCGGAACTTTTATTCTGGAATGGCCGTCAGAGCTGTCGTCGTCCCCAAAATCTGACAATTCAGTTCGCAAACTTGTCACCGTGCGCTTATGTTGGTAGCACTGTACAAACAACTCGGCAAGGTTATGACACCTTAACTGTATTTGCTTAAAACTATAAATACTGTAATTATTGTAAAATTGTTAGTGTGAAACTGTTTCAAGAACTTGTCTTCATTTACAAGATTTTTTAGTATGTTTTCCTGTGGCTTGTACTATCAACAACAAAGATGTTTTTGTATGTCGTATTGTATAGCATTTTATAATACATTTTTACACTTGATCTTAGCCAAAAGGCCGAGAAGCGATATATAATACATGTTTTTATGCCATCAGTGCCATTAGATTCTAATTTATCTATACTTAAATCTAATGGATGCCACTTAGTAGGTTTTGAGTATTTTTTTTGCTAAAATGCAATATAATGGTAAATTTATTACCATATAACAAAAATTTAAAATAATTTCATTTACATACAAAGCAGCTCAAACTGTTATTATTAAATGCCTAAAATAGTCAAAGTATCAACTTGTTATTTTTGGTAGCTTTTTTACACATTTTGGGAAAAAAAAAACTTGAGGTCAATTAACGCAGTGAAAGGGTTAAAGCAAGATACCAACATTTAGAGTGGGTTGAGGTATAGTGCCGTGTAGAGATTGTACTTGTACATCTTTTACCCTACATAATAATTAGCAATTAAGAAAGTAAATCTCATGTCTGCTGTTTTTATTCTGACCTGAAGTGAGAATTTTTCACTGATCTAATTTTTACATAGGGATCTTCATTCCTATTTATTGGGAGACCAGGAAGAAAACGAGAACAGTGTAAACCAGCAAGTTAACAATAACCAGCATGCTCGAAATAACAACGCCATTCCCGTGGTGGGGGAAGGCCTGCACGCAGCCCACCAAGCCATCCTCCAGCAGGGAGGGCCTGTTGGCTTCCAGCCTTACCGCCGGCCTTTAAATTTTCCACTCAGGGTATGTGCTGTGCAGACTTAACCAAAAGTCAAGTTATAAATTTATGTTGAGAAATTTTGGTGCTATTATGTTGCTGTTAGCATGTAGTCTCTGTGTAGACATGTCTTACAGTCTGCAGGCTAGAACTCATTACGCAGCATAACATACGTTAATAATGTCAGATAAGTTTTAAATCAGATTTTGGAGACGGGTCATAGAGTTGGGATGCCATGTGCTCTTGCTCCATGCTGTTTGAAAAGACTCTTAGCAAATAAGAAATTAACATCATTGATGCATTTCAACTATGTGCCAGGAACTGGAGCAGGCATTTATGTTTTTTTCCCCTTTTAATTCTCATCCAAATACTGCAAGGCGTGAGTGGTGATCTCATGTTGACATCTGATGACATTGAAGACCAGATTGCTTAAGGAAGAGTATGTCTGAGTGAGACTTTTCTCCCAGACTCCAACAAAACTGTTCCTGCCAAGGGTACCAGTGACCTTCATGTTATTAAATCTGATGATCAGGTCTTGGTCCTCACCTCACTTGCAGTATTGGCATGTTATGGGATTGGTCACTTCTTGTGCCACAAAATACTTTTTGGGAAGGTGCTCAAGAATTTTTGTGGAGATGACTAATGCCTGAACTAAGTCTTTAAAGCTAGGAAGCTAGGCAGAGAGAAAGGTGGAAAGTGGGAATGGCGTTCTGTCTAGGCAGGCGCCAGGACAAGAGGCAGGTAGATGTGGTAGATTAGGAACTGCAGGGCGGGGTGTGTAGGTGTGTGGTGAGAGGTGAGGGGAGCTGGGAGAGAAGAATGAGCCTGGAGGGAAGGTGGGTGCTGTGAGAAGAGGGGGAGCCGGGAGAGATGGGAGGAGGTGGGAGGGAAGCAGGGGAACCCTTGAGAGGTGAGGCTCTTGGAGTGGCAAAAAGTACTTCCTGGCCCAGATCAGAGAGAGTCAAATGGATTTCTCAGGCAGTGTAAGCCGATGTCCTCCCAGCCTCCTCCTAGAGAGTTCCAGTCTTCCCAGCAGAGCTGTCATCACCGCTTCGCCCTAGGGTGCGCTTATGCTTCCTCTCCCTCAGGGTGCCTCTTCCTCCTCCCTCGGAGTGCCCTTTTTGTCTCCTCAGTCACATGGCTGTTGCCATTTAAATCTACTACAAAGTAAATACAGTTTGTAAATATGTGGGGTGATAGATTTGTTCATTATCTCAGTGGTGGGAATTCCCTCACAGTGTATATGTGCATCAGGTCATCTTGTACACTTTAAATATATTACAGTTTTATTTGTCAGTCATACCACCATAATCCAAACACACACACACACACACACACGCACGCACGCACGCACGCACACACGAGCAAATACAATTTAAAATTCCATTGCTCATGCCTGCTGACCCCGTCACATGCTCTGTGGCTCCTTTGTCGGGCAGTGCAGACACTTCTTTTGTCACAGAACTTTCTAATTGGACAGTGCTGTTATAGAGAGTAAGCTTTCCCTTCATGAATAGTTGTTTCTGAGAATTTGATGAAAAAATGTGTTTTTACTTTTAATCGTGAGGGAAACCTTAAGCTGATTATATTTTATTTTTATGCTCTCTGATTAAAAAATAAATTTACTTGCAGTTGTAGATCAGATTATGTGAAAACGGACATTTATTTTCCCTTTGGCCAAAATTATAGATAATTTTACCAAAATAAAAATGTCATTTTTATGTAAAATGGAAGGAAACCTGGAAATACCAATATAGACCTTTTTTTTTCTTTTTTTTTTTTTTTAACTGGGAGAATTTTAATTGGTTCTTTGAAGGGTGTCATAAAATACGTGGAGCTCATATAAACCATTCGTGCACTCTTCTGTTTTGCCTTACAGATATTTTTGTTGATTGTCTTCATGTGTATAACCCTACTGATCGCCAGCCTCATCTGCCTTACTCTGCCAGGTATGAGCTTATCCTAGCTCTCCGCTAATGACATCTTAAAAGGGGCTTTGTTTTAAAAAGGTGTATCATGTTGAGATGCGATCTTTCATCGAATAAAAACTTGAAATCAGTTTCCCCTTATTTCTGATTGAATACAAGATATTGATTTATTTAGGGTTGATTCTCCATCTCATTGGACTCCTTTGTATTGACGCAGAGAGGGGCAACACAAGCTATAAATTATTGTGCACTTTGGGAAGTAAAGTACTGTGGCCACTCAGTTCTCATGGACATTGTCTTAATACAGTATGGATTTTCAAAAAGTCATCTGTGTGGTTTAAGTCATTTTTTCAAGCCAGTCTTTTGATGCTAATTATGCTTGTCCTTGGTAGGTAATCATCTTTCCAATCCATTGCATACCTGCTGCTGGAGACCATTATGAAACCAAACTATTTCCCTTTTTCATCTGATATTCACAGATATCATTAGATTTCAGTTAAACATTTCTGAATCTAACAAATTGTGACGAGTGTAGTAGTTTTTCATCTTCTTTAGGAGTCGGGTAAAAACGGGTGGAGTCCAAAGCTAGTGACAAAGTGGCAGGAACAGCTTTTTGCTCCCACCCTCCCACTAGTGTTTATGGTGTTTATAGTGAGCCAGAAAATTCTAAATCATACTGACACGTTTTAGCTACTTAAATAGCCAACAACTGGAAGATAATTTTGAGCTCTTACAGAGCATATAAATGTATATTGAGTTAGTGTCTTGATTATAACACTAAGTCAATCTAATTTTATAATCAAATTTGTATTAAGTACTTGAGTTTTCCCTGAGGGCTAAAGTCAGGAAGAAGCAGCTAGGAAATTTTTATTTCAAGTAAATTTTTATTTCTTTCTAAAAAGAAATAAAGACTATTTTGTAATCTGTAAGAATTGTGATTTACCTTAAATTGGTGGTAATACTGTTTTTTCCATCTCTTGCATACTAATTTTTGACCTTGAGAATTTAACTCTTAAACTCAAATCACAATTGTTAAATGAAAATCTAATTAACCATGGGGTACAATGCTGTAAACATATTGCTGAGAAAACTTAGTTTTTGAACTTTGGACAGTTTTTTACATTATGGTTTTTATATTTCAGTTTCATTTTTTTAAATCAGAAATATTAAGGAAAAGTTAACAAAAGAAGGAAACCTAATTTTAGTACTTGAATTTGGCAATAAAAGTACTTTTAACTTCATTGAAGGTTGTTAACTAAATATTTCCCTTTTAATCCAGTCTCACCATCTTGCAGAAAGAATTTTGTTAGGTTTAACCATAGAAATGCTTAGTGTCGTAGTACATCTTTGAGGTGGTGAGGATGCTGTTTCCCTCATAGGTTACTTTTCTGTAGCTACAGCTTAACTGATGATAAGTTACTATGTCCTCAAAAACACTTCTGGTCAGAAGTATGTGAAGTATGGAATAGAAAGTGGCTTTTGAATTTTTAAAAACCAACCAAAGAAACAAAAACAAAAAACTCTGGAGTAGACGTATGTATGTATGTATGTATGTATGTATGTATATATATATGTATATGTAGATACATGTAGATACAGACAGACACACCGGGTGCCAAAAAAATGTATACACATTTAAAGAGCTATTTATGTATTATGTAAATACTGATGGTAACCAGTTTGAGCACCTCTTGTAGTTGCAGAAGTCAAATGTGGTTTGTATTCATCTCTTATTACTGTTATATATTGAGTATTACAATTTTAATAGTTTTCCTTTCTTAAAATGTGTATACATATTTTTGGCACCCTTTGTATATACATGACACTTCACATTTTTACAGAATTCATTGATGATTTTTGTATCTTCAAATTAACATGCACATGTGTTTATGTCAGAACATTTACATGTGTTTGTCTTTAAAAATGAAATTATCTTCACACCCAAGCTATTTTGTAAGGCTGCAGAGATGTCTGTGCTTACGGCACTATGTCCAGTGAGACTTGACTGTTGAGTTGGTTTAATTTGATTGGAGGCATATGGAGCATGAGCTTTGTCACATAGACATGAGTTCAAGTTCAGCCTCCACGCTCTATAGTCTTGATTGGGCAAGCTTCTGTTACTGAGTCTAGGTTTCTTAATCTTCAAAATGGAGGTAATAGTGGGAGACTGGGTGAACATAGTGAAAAGGTTAAGAAATACAGATTGGTAGTTACAAAATAGTCACGGGGATATAAAGTATAGCATAGGAAATACCATCAGTAATATTATTGTAATAACTTAGTGCCAGGTGGGTGTAAAACCAGTTAGTCAAGGGATCACTTTGTAAATTATATAAATGTCTAACCCCTATGCTGTACCCCTGAAATTAATACTGAATGTTAACTGTAATTGAAAAAAGCAGATAGTAGCTACATTGGTGGGTTATTGGGAGGATTAATGAGATAGTATTACAGTAAGTGCTTAGATCAGCACCTAGCTAGCTCCTTTTAGGTTCAACATAACAGCTAGTTCTATATTAAAGAGAAGTAATTTCATAAAATAATGAACTGATAATTTGGGTCTTGCTATTCTCTGTAGCCTTATTAAGAAGTAACCATGCAAAGAAGGTTACTAAGTTAATGATCATGACAGAGTTAGATTTTTTGTAAATGCTGTAGAATTTATTTGTAACTCTGTGTGTGAGGCTTTTCCTTAGAAAAATTTAAAATGTTTCCTAAGTTTCACTATATTTAGATTCTGATTTTTGTGAAGAAAATTAATATAATATTCTGTGGTTATTGTGCTTTAAAATGTTACTACCCTCTTCTTATTAAAATAAGCTTGATTTTCTGTCTTGACCAACAAGTCAGTTGAAAGAAAATAATACTAAATCATTTATAATGTTCCTAAATATTAAAAGTATTGATAGCACAAACAATAGAAAATTAATTCTCTACTTTTGTCCTATTTTGTACATAATGATTTCATTTGGTGATAAAAGCAGTGAAAACAACAACCCCCTCAAGGTTTTTCAGTCCCCAAAGAACAAGTCATTGGCATGGCAAGTCAGAGCGATGTCACAGGGGAGCTTGTCCCTAGTGACTTGTGTTTTGCTTGTATCTTAACCAAATAATTGCATTCTTTAGAGTTTAAGGGCTTTTTTGTTGTTGTTTGTTTGCTTGCTTTAATGAAGACAATGACACATCAAAATATGATGTATTTTTACTAATTACATAAAATGATTGAAAAAAACTAACAGAACAGCGTTACTGTCAAGACTGTGGTTCTGTTTATGTAGTCACTGCTCATTTATCAGCTTTCCTGTTTTCAGTGTTTGCTGGCCGCTGGTTAATGTCGTTTTGGACCGGGACTGCTAAAATCCATGAGCTGTACACAGCGGCGTGTGGTCTCTATGTTTGCTGGCTGACCATAAGGGCAGTGACAGTGCTGGTGGCATGGATGCCCCAGGGACGCAGAGTGATTTTCCAGAAGGTTAAAGAGTGGTCCCTCATGGTAGGTTTTTCTAATAAAGATTCATCTTGTCTGACAGGAGTAGTGGATATTTTTCCAGTCATTTCTGTAAATCTTTTCACTTTTATTTCTTCATTGTGCTGATAGTGTGAAGAGAGTTGAGTTTTTGAATTAGAAGGAGTATTACCTTCAGACAGTAGCTTTCTGGTTCATTCTGAGAACCACAGGGAAGAATATTTGAATGATGAAAGAAAATCATGTTAATAAGTGATCCAGTAAGGCTCTTGAGTAAGTAATATAATTAGAAAACTTATTTTGGAGAGTGATTGCATTTTTAAGGAATAAGAGATTCTATAAAATTTAAAATCAGTTTGTTTAAGTAGAAATTAACTTAAATATTTTGTTCTAAAATTTTATTTTCACAGTCATTTGAATATCTAAAATCTTGACTTCAGGATTGAGTCGGTATTTTTCAATTAAATGCAGTTTCTTTAATTACATAGTACATTGCTAATTTAAGACTGTTTTGGCTAATGTGAAAGTGTAATAAGTAATAGACAGTTTTACTTTCAATAAAGAACTTAACTGCCACACAGGTAGGGGACACGTCACTGTAAGATGATGGTCCAGTGTGGCCACTTATCGATGGGTCGTAGTGCTGGCCGTGAATGGTATATTTAGGTAACTGCTTATGCCTTTTCATTTGTATTTTATATTCACTGAAAGTTTAATATTAATGTTGAAAGAAAAATATAAGTGATTCATTATATATTATGAGTGGAGGTTTCATTGCTATTTAATCCAAGGTAATGAGACAACTATATTAAAAAAAAATTTAATTTTCTGTTCTTCCATATCATCACATTGCCATGTAAAACAGCAAGAAAATGTATCTTCATGCACATCATGTTAGTCTCTTGTTGAAACAAATTTACTCAACTGAGGTTACCTTAGGAAAAAGGGAGGTCAGCAGACATCAAGGCCACCTTAAAGACTAATTTATTGTCAGGATTTCATAGCGGTTCTTTTGTATTTCTCTTCTTTTCTCCTTGTGTGTACATTATTTTCATCTCACCACACTGTCCAAGTTCTGGAGCTGCACTAATACAGTAGCCATGTGGCTAATGGCTGCTATATTGGACAGTACAGATATAGGACATTTCTGTTACCTTAGTAGTTTCTGCTGGACCACACTATTCTATAAGGAGCTAATTTGATCAGCTTGATTAATTAACTTAATTAGGGCTTTGCAGAGCGCTTCTTGTAAACGAGTCCACCTCAGAGGTCACAGGTCAGCTTGTGGATGGGTCACCTTTGGATCAGGGGCTTCGATAACCAGTAGCTTTTCATAGATAAGCAAACCTACTACTGAGCATGAGATTGAGAAATACAGTACAGCCACCTGGTAAATATATGTAATAAAATGAAATTTCTATAATTTTGTAGCAGTAATGCCTAGTCATATGTTTCCATTATAGCTTGAGCTTTTACAGTTATATATTCAAATCTCATTTAAACATGTAACAGAGTGTGTATAAGTTGTTTAAAGTAATGTATTCATTCTGTTGGAATGAAGAGCTTGGCTGGAAGTCAGGAAGACTCTCCTTAATGACATGCCTCTTGTTTCCTAACAGATAATGAAGACCCTGATAGTCGCGGTGCTGCTGGCGGGAGCTGTCCCGCTGCTCCTGGGGCTCCTGTTTGAGCTGGTTATTGTCGCTCCCCTGAGAGTCCCCTTGGATCAGACTCCTCTTTTTTACCCATGGCAGGTAAGTGCATGTCTTATGGTCATGATGTTTCTTTACAGATTTGGCATCAGAAAAATTCTTAATTTTTAAAGCGATTTGAAGCAGTTTGTTTAGATATAGTTTCTTTTTTTGGTGGGGAGGTGGTTCCCTGGCTGAGAATTGAACCCAGGCCGCGGCGTTGAGAGCGCCAAAGCCTTAGCCACTGCACCACCAGGGAACCCAGTTTGTTTAGAAATACTCCTTAATTTTTCTGTTCTAGGAACCTTTGTAAAACTGATTAAATAATGTATTTTAATCTATGGCTTTCAAAGTATGCAGGTCGTTTAAGTCCTTTAGACCTTATTTTATAGGTTAAAATGTCACTCACTGTTCACTTAGGCTTCACTAGCATATAAAGATACAAACTAAGATTTGAGGTTGGGCAATTAATTTCACGAACTCATCCTAGAAAAAGTGCCACATACCTCATTGCTGAATATCACTACAGTCACCTTCGAAGGACTCCCCTTGGGAAGCTGTGCACCGACACCAGTGCCGGGTCCACCCTTCAAAGCAATTTTGAAACTCTTTCTGAAATGGCCGTCAGAGCTGTCATCATGCCCAAAATCTGACAGTTCTGTTCACAAACTTGCCACCATGTGTTTATGTTACCAGCACTGTACAAACAACTCAGTAGGATGTCATAACCTTGGCAAGGGTACGACGACAGCTCTGATGGCCATTCCAGAAAAAAAGTTTCACAGTTGCTTTGAAGGGTGGACTAGGCACTGTCATCAGTGAATAGCTTCTCAACAGGAGTACTTCGAAGGTGACCGTAGTGATATTCAGCAGTGAGGTATATAGCACTTTTTCTAGGATGAGTTTGTGAAATTAATTGTCTGACCTTGTATGTAGATCTTTTTATCTTTCAATTAGGGTAAGATATCTTGCTCCTTTGGCTGTGATACTTTAAGCAGTAACTTACACTTTTGAACTACCTTAGCATGTTATCCCACAAAATCATTGGGCTTATTAAATAGAGCATTTTGAGGGAAGTTATGTAGGTCACAGTAGAAGGTCCTCAAGCTTATGGAAAAAGAAATTTAACTTTTCTACACTACTTAGAGCCTGAAGTTAGTGTCCTACACCCTAAGTTCTTAAGCGATACTAAGGAAAAGAGCTTAGGCATCCACTTTAGTCATTCAAAGGCTTTTCAGCTTTACTTTTACCTCTGTGAGTATATTAGAGTGGATTTTCTGAAAATGAAAATTACTTGTTAAGTATTTCCCTTCCTCTGCTTTCCAGATAAAGAATCTCTACAAACTTCATTTAACTGCAAATATTTACTCGAGTGCTTTAATGTGTGCCTAAACCCTGTACAGCATAACTCAGATGAAGATGAGGGGAATGCAAGAGTTTCTGGCAGGTCTTACAAGCTGCTGGGAAAGATAGACAAGTACACAGGCAGACTGCTGGGATTGGGGCAAGTGCAGGGAGCTATGGCATCTTGCAGGAGAGGTGTTTAACCTGGCTTTGGGGGTTTCAAATCATGGTTTTCTGTAGGAGATAATGTTCAGGGCCACCTAGTAGAGTAGAGAGGAGTGGGGAAGAAGGAAAGAAGTGTATTCTAGGAAGGATCATGTGAGCAGAGGATGCATATATAGTGAACTTCCTGTAATTTAATGTGCCCATAGATTAGCATCGGAGAGAAGAGTGAGTGATAAAGGGAAATAATTAGGCACATTTGATACCTGTCTATAAGAGCTGTTTTGCAATCTAGTCAGATAGCATCAGTGATTGAAGGAAAACAATTTTTTGCAGAATATACCAGCTAATAAACAGAATTAGAAAATTGCCGTTTTGTAGTAGTTAACAAGATAATTGATTTCAGCAAGGATTGTCAGTGAGTGCTGAACCTGTCAGGTGCAGGCTGATGGAGTCTGTGGGTCAGCAGTGAAGACAGGGCGCTTCAGCACCTGGGAAAGAACACTGCTTTTCCCCCTCTTGACTCACCCTTTCCCGCATCGAGTGGCTGCAGGTCTGTGGGAGACTGGGCATTTCCAGAATTCTAGCAGATAACTAGTGTGGTCTGTTTTGCCTGTGGGAAAAGGCTGGAGGCAGTGGATCTTGAGAGAGTGTGAACCTCAGGGACCTGTGAACCCTCCTCAGTGTGGCACTTCACGTAGGGAGCAGCCTGGTGTGACAGACTGAATGCTCCAAGCTGGGACTGCTCTGTGAGCCCTAAGGATGGTGTCTTCAGGCCAGGCCTGGGCAGGCTTTTTCCGGGCTAGGGCTCCTTCTCCAAGTGTCATGTTCCACTAGCTATTTTATTATTCAGGTGGTCACCCCAAAATTGCTTGGTAGTCTACCGGTAGACTGCAGTTGACATCTTGCCCAGCCCTGCTTTAGGCCAAACGTGGCTCCACAGTCTTATTTTGACATCATCAGCTCAACTAAAACCAATAAAACAGCCTAAGGATGTTTTGATGAAATAAAATCATGGCACTGTTTTATTATTTGCTCCTTGAGATCGCCGGTAATGTCCGCACAGATACTAGAATGACTTTTGATAGAAACATTGAACTTGAGCTGTTGAGGAAAAACATTTCCTGGATTTCCCAGCATGCCTCTCAATCTTCTGTAAAACTGTTGCTAATCCTGCAGGACATCTGTTTTGAAATGAAATAATTAAGAAACTTACATAGCCTCTATGTTGTGTTTGTTGCTAAAAACAACAACAGAAATCTGTTGAATGTTTTTTATTACCCAGGACTGGGCACTTGGAGTCCTGCATGCCAAAATCATTGCAGCTATAACATTGATGGGTCCTCAGTGGTGGCTGAAAACCGTAATTGAGCAGGTAAGCAAGGTCCCTTTTCAGAAAAAGACTGGCGGTGATACTGATGACGTTTAGCTGGTGGGACTCATTGTTCGTTTTTCCACTTTTCTGAGTTTTTGACATTTTCTTTAATGGGCATATAATATAACTTCTTTTTTTTTTTCTTTCTTTTTTTCTTTTTTTTAAAGGAAAAGGCAGTTTGCTCTTTTTTTCACCATGAATTTTTATCAACCACTTTAAAGACTTATCTGAAGGTTAACCAGTAGCTTAAAGTACCTAGAACCCTATCTAAAGTAGAGGCAAAAATCAGCATGTGTGTGTTTTTTGTTTTGATTTGTTTTAGGGCAGGAGTTCTGATGGAGACTTGTTACTCAGGTTTCTAAACCTGTAGTAGAGAAAAATGTTACTGTCCAAGGCAATCAATAAAAGGCAGAAAAATAATAGATTAAAAAAGCATTGCTCTGGGAAATAGTGACTGTATAGCACCTAGGAGTCTTACTGTATTATGGAACCATCCAATGATTCGGTCATTGTGGTGATAACCTTGAAAAAGATAGATTGTGATTCTATACTCTGATAATAACACAAGAAAATATGATTATTCATTGTGTGTGTCTATCCAAAATAGCCAACATGACATTTTTTGTACTTAATTGCTTCTTTTAAGTTTTAGTTATCTAGCACATGTTCTTGTAGATAGTCCTGTTATCCTTAGGTCAGCACCAAATAAATAAAGTGTTAACAGCTGTAATGGTAAAAGTACACCTCCTTTTGACAGTGGTTTTCAGACCACTCTGCACAAGAAAACTGTCCAAAAAGTTCCAGTACCTGGAGGTTTGTGGGGTCGGGGAGAGCCAGGGAATTGCTTTGTGTTGACATGCACCTCTCAAGTGCAGGCTGCTTCTAAAAGGGCACCCAGGCGAGGTGGGAAGTGGGGTGCATGGCAATACATCCATTCTTGATGGGGGTGCAGCCACTGCACTCTGGAGTCTCCAGTTAAGCAAGACTCCTTTGCCCTTGAAAGGAGTGTGGCGAATCAGGGTTAAGTACAGCTGGAGGCTGTGACATTGTTGATCTTTGTAGTATTGCGTTCTCTGGTGCATTCTGGTCTCACACGTGTGTGTAAGTTTAAAGTGGTTGACAACTCTGGGCTGCCTTGTTCCTTGAAAGTACATGCATGTGGGTTAACTAGTTTCTTGGAACCAGAGGCTGCCTTCAGGGGGTTAAGCCATCTGTCATCCCCATCTGAGTGCTCTGGCACACTCCTCAGGGGTCAGAGCGAGTTGTACCAGGTGGTCGGCCAGGTGAGGGTGAGGTCCTGAGGAGAGACAAGAACAGCTCTTCTTGCTTTGGCCCCTCTGAACGCCATCTTTCTTTTCATTATTCCCAAGGTTTTCCCACTTTCTTCATTCTTTTCTCTGCAGTACCATCCATAGAACTTTGCAATAAGCTGATGCAAATACTCTAGACATTTCTTGAATTTAAAAAAAAAATTCACTGTAGAATTAATTTATACTAAACTTTTACATAAAATACCTTTTGGTTGAAATTGTATTTATACAAGGTTTTCAGAAACGTGTTTTCTGTTTATAATGTTTTCTTTCCGTACTCGGATAACTCCATCTTGAATAATAACACAGATCACTCTTAAGTTACTTTAAGTGAAGGTGGTCTTAAACGAGTATGGTTGGGTGCCATCAGGTATTGTACAGCGCAAGGCGAGTATAGTTATGATTCTATATCAGTGTCTTATTTCATCCCTGAGGAGCATTAACTGCCAAGTATAAGGAGGTAAATGCATTTCTTTAAAAACTCCAGGGCTCCACACTTACGTTTGTGTGCCAGAATTTGCCTTGATTTTGGGAACATGAGTCAGTTTGAATCCTCAGGGGCTGGTAGATGCAGTTCCCTGCAGCTTGGATTCATAGAGAGCGTTGTGTTAGCCAGGAGGGATTTGCCTCGTATCTGCTCTTGATTATTTTCCTTATGCTTCAGGTTTATGCAAATGGCATCCGGAACATTGACCTCCACTATATCATTCGTAAACTGGCAGCACCGGTGATCTCTGTGCTCCTGCTTTCCCTGTGTGTACCTTACGTCATAGCGTCTGGCGTCGTTCCGTTACTAGGTGGGTAATGCCGGCCGGCAGCTTGAGGGAGCATTTTCATTGCCGTTGTTACATGGCTGTCACTTCCGGTATCCCAGGCTGCCCGGCTCCAAATGCTTTATTTGTAAACATAAATTCAGCTAAGACACTGATTTCAAAATGCCTTTTTTCTTAGATGTGAGTACACAGGGCTGGATAAAGACTATCATAAAACTCTGGTGCAGTTTTTTTTCTCTAGGCAGGTGAGAAAGTAGTGACATTTATTTACATTGTCCCCAAAATAGGCAGGAACAGATTTCCTCTGGGTTGTCTTCTTCCGACTGGAAATGCTGTGGTTACATACTTATAAAATTAGTGAGAAGCATTAGGATTAATTTTAAACATGTTCTTTAGCATAAAAGGAAAACTAAAGAGGAGATATTAATTTGTGACACCTTAATAACAAGAAATTATCCCTTTTCCACTGAAGAACCCTCACAGGACCTTAAACCCAGCATATGTTCAAAATTCTAAGTGCACAGTTTTCCCTTCCAAATCTTCTTTTCCTAACACCCTCTGTGACTAGTGTCACCATCCAGCAAGTTACGTGAAGGTTACCCATGTCCCCTGAGACTCTCTGCTCTCCATACTGAAGTCCCACAGATCCGACCTCCAAGTCCCACAGATCCGACCTCCGGGACCCACGCCCTCATCTCTGGTGCCCCTACTCGGGGCTCTCGTGGAGGCACACGTCGTCTCTGCTCTTTTAATGTCAGCAGCCTGTCTGGGTTCCCTGCTCTGACCACTAATTCCTTCTCCGTTCTGCGGCCATGATGACCTTTCAAGAATGAGTTTCATTGTTTCTCTTCTGTGACCATCCTTTGTTGGTTCCTCTGTGACCTTCGAAGCATGACCGGTTCCTAGGTGTCGCTCACATGGCCCTCCTCTTGCTGTCACCGCCTCCAGTTTGACCTCACTCGCTGCCTCACTCCACATCATGTGGCAGTTTCAGTTAAGCACCACCAGCCAGTTCCCGTCCCCTGGGAAAGACGTGCGTTCGTTGCACTGCTGTTCCGTGTGCACTTAGTTTCCCCCTTTGGTTCTGCAGGTGTGACTGCAGAAATGCAGAACTTGGTCCACCGGCGGATTTACCCGTTCCTGCTGATGGTCGCCGTGTTGATGGGGATCTTGTCCTTCCAGGTTCGCCAGTTTAAGCGCCTTTATGAACATATCAAAAATGACAAGTAAGTCTAGACTTCCATGCGTATGGCCACTCCAGTTATGACGTCTCATTTCTTAACACATTTCGTACCGCTCACGAGTTTTCTCGTTTTTCACGCACCTAAAGTGAATTATGATCTGTAGTTATGCGGTCCCTGGCGTATGTCTTAGCGATTTCTATGCGGTACGCAATGTGTTAAGTTCTGTATCTAATGTGATAAATCGCGTGATGGAAGCACGCTCAGATTCTGGATGTGTTTTGAGGTACGGTTAGCAGGATTTGCTACCAGATGGCTGCGGGCTGTGGGAGAGCGTTGTCAGGGACTCAGGGGACTGAGCAGCTGGGGGTGTGAGGGTGTCATTTGTGGAGATGAAGGGACTGGCACAAACCGGTTTGGGGAGGAGGACCGGTTTCAATGCCCATTCCAGATCGTTTCCGATCTGTTTCAGAGGCTTTAATCTGACAACACACTAAATGGTTTCAGAGAAAGAGAAGCCCACGTTAGGAACTAGCAGCTGCTGTGCTCTCCGTGCAGCCAGGGGCTGGCTGGTTACTCTGACCCCTGCAGAGGGCCTGAGCCCTCTGTACTGCGGGAACTGACCTGAGCTCAGTGAGACTGGGGTCAGCCACGGGTGACAGCTCTTGGGGGTGACGGCCATTTTACCTTCCCTGTCCTTATGGAAAGCTGACTTTTGCTCTGCTTTAATGGTGTCTGACAGAGGAAGTGAGGTCATACCCGTTCGTCCTGTTTTACCTGGGAGAGTCCCAGTTTACACATGCTCCCTTCATGTCATTGTTAACGGCACCCCCTTACTCGGTGCTGAGTGCCCCAGTGTGGACAGCAAACTACACAGTCACCTGTTTACTCCAAGGACTCGTAAGAGTAATAATTCTAAGAATGAAATTTAGAGTGTTCAAAGCTTTCGTGGAACATTCACTGATGGTAGCAAAGACAGGTGCAGCTTTGGTTCTGTCAGCCGTGACCGAAGGTGGAGGGGTCACGGTGAGGAAAGTCATGTTTTCTCTTTTCACTTGGTTTGCAGGGGAGTAGCTCCCGCAGACGGAACTGCAAACGGGACAGGCCCTTGGGAGCTTTTCGCTGCTGTCTTCACACCTGTGTCCTGTCCTTCCCACGCTTCCCCAGTGATCCTTTCCCACCCACCTCTCACCATCGCTTACTGTTTTCTGTTCTTTTCCTGCAGCCCAGGACCCACTCTTCTCTTTCCCCATCTGTTCCTTCGTGCAGAAAACTGTCGCACCGCAGACTCCGTCGCAGGCCTGTCTGGTTTGCGTGGGACGTCCACCCTCCAGCAGCGTGTGATCCGTAGGGGGTGCCGTGTGCAGGCGTGCGCGCCATGGGCCCGCGGGCCGGACGGGGCGCAGGGGAATGAGAGATGGGCATGGGTTCAGGGTCTCTCTTTTCTGCACTGAGTTCCTTTTTGGTCCTGGGCAAGTTAATTAACACCACTTTCTCTCTGTGATTTTACTGCACTTTCATTGCCATAACGCTTACCCCATTCTTGGTGTGTTTTGATACGTGTCAGGAGTGCTGTCTGAATGTATTACGTTACATACTGCTCAGTTGTCATTATTTTAAACATATGAAATCCTCAGTTTGAAAAAGCCGCTGCTTGGTTGGAAAACAGTGGGGTAGGGAATGGTTGACTTTAGGAAAAGAATTAATAAGACAAAAGGCCTAAACAGTGAGATCATGATGAGGAAGCAATAGAATTAGTGAAATATTTTAAAAAGTGAAATGTTAAGCTACTTTGCACAAACTGCCAAAATCCCTCATTAGGCTTACATGTGTTGACAGAAAAATGATAGATGAGTGTCAGGGTGGAGAAAGTCTTAGTGAAAAACAAGGTACCACATTGAGCCTGTAACATGTGCCAGACTTTGGTATGCTTTATTTCTTATGACAGTCATGTGGGGCACAGGACTGTGGCTCTCATTTTACTGATGAGTAGACAGGATCTCAGACAGCCCGGCTCCCTGGCAGCCATGTCATGCGCAGGCTTCACTTCCACTCTTCACACCGGTGTGCAGGGTCTTACTGGGGACTCCTTCACCTGTATCGGTGCTTCCAAGTAGGTGCTTGCACACCTGTGCCCCGGTCCCCTCATTGCCGTCAGCTTTGTCACCCAGTGTCCTCAAGGGGTCAGGCCCAGGCCATTTCCCCATGTCTAGTAAGGCACATCACTGCCTCTCCTTGGCAGCCCTTGCCGTTGTCATGGAGATGCGGGGTCCTGGTGGATGTTCTCCCATCTTGTCCTTTCAACCATGGTTACTCTGTCTCTGTGTCTGCGGTCCTGCGCTCTTTGCTGAAACCCCCCTGCCATCATATCACATGAGTTAGGAGCACTTCATATTCTGTTGTTCTTGGACTCAAAGCCCTAACGCCTGTCACTCGCATACACCCGCTCCTCTGCCATCTCCCTGTTGACCTACCTCATTGAAACACTTGTCCTTTGAGTTCTCCTTTTCCCTAGAACTAGAGCCATTTGGGTCCCACTGAAAGGGCCAGGTAGGTCCTCTCTGCCCAGTTTTCTGATTACTGTGTTCCAGTCGTTCTTCAGCTCTGTCCAGTAAGCTGTTTCATAAAATGTGGTCCACACGATGACTCCCCTGCATACGTTTGCTCTGCCATACCCTCCTCCGGCCTCTGAGTGTCTGGGGGTCGTGGAAGCCCTGCCCTGCGGACTTTGCGCGCACCTGAGGCCTTCTGACCCCTGCTGCTCGCGTGGCTTCCCACTACCTGTCCTGGCTATAGTAGTGCCTTTGGCAGATGTTTATTCTGGACTTCCTTCTGCCTGCCTGACCTTGGAAGAAGGGTTTTAAATAGGAGTGAAGTGATCTGATTTGCATTTAAGAAATGTATCACCGGCTGCTCTTAGGAAGACTGTTCATATGTAAGATCATATAAGAGAATAACCACCTGCTTTTACCACCTAGGTACCTGGTGGGTCAGCGCCTCGTGAACTATGAGCGGAAGTCTGGCAAACAGGGCACGTCTCCGTCACCTCCACAGCCGTTCCAAGAATAAAGTGGTTTTCTCAGCTACCTTGACCTTCCCCTGGCCTTTACGTGTCCTTTTTTGTGGACTTCTCTCTTTGGAGATTTTTCCCAGTGATCTCTCAGCATTGTTTTTAAGTTAAATGTATTTGACTTGTGTTCTCAGCATTCGGAGAGAGAGCAGTGATATAAGGCTCCGCTGCCCTTCCAGCACCTTCTGACATCATTGCTGTCTGAGGTCTGTATATGTGTAAATAGAAGTTCCTGGATCCCCTGAAACCTTGGATTAAACAGAATGTGCATTGTACATCTTCAGACAAATGTATATTAATTTATTAAATCTAGTTGTCACTTTATTTTGGACCTGCTGTGATCTTGACAGGAAACGTGCCACAGAGCCACAGTGCAGAGGCAAGATGCCTTTTGGAGCACAGTGTCCCAGTGTTCCTAGCACTTCTCATTAAGTAAACTGGACATTGTGTCTGTCTTGCCGGTGAGACCTTATCCAGCACGGAAAAAGAAACAGATAGAAAGAAAAGCAGCAGTGGAGTGTCTGTGGTAAGAAAACATGAACTTTGTGCTTCACTGTCAATGGTTTTTGGAAGTTCTTTTGTATAACACCAAAGCTGTTGTACATTTTCTACTGCCTGATTTTTTCATGTGTCTGTGTTTGTAATATTGTATAGTATCTTGTGCTAGGTGAGAAAATTATTTTTAATTTTGATAATTTAATATTTCTAGTGATCATCATTGGGAGTTGGGTGTTTGTGCTTGTTGGGGCATGCCTGTACTTAGGGGAAAAAAGTCCAAAAGATTTTCATCAGTCCCCCCACCTCCCTTTTTCCTACACACAGCTATCTTTTTTCTTTTTTGGCAGCAGTGGCCAAAAGTCATGCAGGATGATGAGTCTTACAGAATAATGTCGCCAATGATGCTACATCTTACTGGAATTAGGACACACTGAGATAAATGTAGATGCGGTTGGCGGCCTTAGATCGACAGCGTTAGGAAAGGCTGGTTAGACCATCGAGTCCTGCTGGCTAGAGCGTCATCGGATGAGGACTGGGGAGAACATTTCTCCTAGTTTTCCATGAGTAAATCCCAAAGTTTCCAAACTTTTTGTTTACAGAATAAAAGTACAGATAAAAGCAATCTGCTTTCATTTGTCAGAAGGAACCTGGCTGAGCTGGCCTTTTAACATAAGAGTGCAGCATGTGTTTCAGTGGAAAATGCTGTCAAATCTCAGAGAAGTAAACACCTCTAAACTTGGTTCTCCTTTATAACCCAAGCTTCAGGTTAGAACTTCAGAGAACTTGAGGCACAGGAGGCAAGCATTCATGGCCATGTCTAACGTAAGGGTAGTGTGTTTGTAATGATAACCTGATGTTCGCAGAGTAGATGGGCGGCATCGGTCTGCAGAAACCGTACCAGAATTTCCGTGGAGTATTAAAACCCATAGACTCACATTTGAAGAGTTTTTAAATAAGAAAGTCAGCCAAACATAAGCTACTAAAATAAAAAGCAACATGTTCTGGTTGTTTTATAGTTCAGTGATTTTTTTTCCCAAAGTGGTAAGTGATTAAAATACATTTTAAAACATCAGTATCAGAAGAAAAAGCTTGACATAGGATTCAGTGTTACACTTTTCGGCACTTTGTAGCAGGCCTTTCTCTTGCATTTGATGTAGAGCCCTGCCTTCACTTAGAAATTTCGTACTACGGTGAAAAATTAGCATTTTAAAATGTAATACCACCTGTCATGGTCTGTGTTTATCTCTCTGGGAGAAATATACTATCAAATTGGGCATATAACTTGATTATATTAATTTAAGTTTCTTTTTTAATTTTTCAGGGAATTCATAGATCTTATACAGTCATTGGAACACATTTATCTGTTTTACCAGAAAGATAATAGGCAGATATTGCAAAAGATTAAAAATTGTTGTTCTACAAAATTTTAAATGAATCTTCTCAGATATTTTGTAAAGAAAAGAAAAAATACACACACACACACACACACACACACACACACACACACACAAATGGCCAAAAAGTTGCCCTCCATTTCACTTGCAGATGACTTTATCTTGTCTTACTTAATGATTTCCCCCGGTTTTACAGTTGTGTTTGTCCTGTTGTTTTCATAAGGAAAGTATCTGCTGGCATACTGTTTACTTGGCAAGATTTTATTATTAACCAATGGTTTTATGAATATTTAAGATCTCTAGTTCAGAGAGTTCAAGTATTGCTGCCCTTCTTCATGTAGAATTTAAAAAAATAATAGTGTAGTTTTGCTTCATTTTGCATTGGGCTAAAACAGTCTTCAAGGAAGTTAATTAGGAAAGAAGACCTTTTTGCTTTATTTTTACTATTTATAAATTGAAGACAAATCAACACTTAGGGGTTAGTTTTACATGACCAGTTACCAAATGGTCATAGTATGAGGTGTGCAGTTGTTCATCATTAGCAAATTATGTTTGATTTTTTAAACTATTAAGTAACTAATAGTTGAGATGAAAACTGAAGAAAAATGCCAATGTGAAGTTTGTGTATAGCTAGCTTTAAGAAAGCTCTATGTTTTTAGGTGATCTTTTCCTCTCAGTTCTTTGGGAAAACAGTGGATATTGGACATCTCAATTCCAGATGTAAACAAAAAATAATTTTTATTTCAACATTTAATATAACTTATTACTGTGGATCCTTGTCTTGTGTTTTTTCTTTCCCTTAAGTAATAGAGAATAACTTTTTCTCAAATGATTTCTGTATTTGGAAAATGCTAATTAAACTGTAATTCTTGAATTTAGGTTGAATTGATGACTTTTAAAACAAGACAAAGTACTGGACATTTCTACATTGTACTGTGCACGCACGCACGCACACACACGATGGAGCGCCAGTATACAAACACTGGCACTTGAAAATCTTCACGAGTTAGCTACTTATTCTGATTTTCAGGATCGAGTATCTTAAGTTCTCTCTCCTTACTGTGATAAGTTTTTTTACATTGTAAAATTAAATGATTACATTTAAAACTCTTCTTCAGAATGGTACCTGTTCGGTCACAGTGAAGAAAAAGAAATGTTTTACTGCGAAGTATGAAGAGCCTCATTTGTGGAGTCGCTCTGACTTCCTTCTCGCGCTGTCTTGTTGTCGCCTCACTCAGTCTGCCCGCTCCATCACACGTTTTCCCTTCAGCCTTTTTCCTTCCCTGTGTTGGTTTTTTTAAACAGCCATCTTGAGTAAGGGCTTCTTTCAAATAATCCCTGAACAGTATCTCATCATTAATACAACGTAAAGATAAGGCAGTGTGTATCTGTTTTCATTCCCATTTGTTTTGTATTGAATGCCTCATTTTGTAGCCATGAAAGTAATGACAGGACCTGCAGTGAACGTGCAATGGTGTGAGGCCTAGACATGACAGTAGCAGAAGCTAAGTAGAATTCTTATTTACTTGGGATGTCCATTTTCTATCAAGCAAACACCTTAGATATGCCCAGACCAATTTTATATACATACTGAAATTCTGCCTCTTTTATGTGGTGGTTTGGTGCCTTCTGAGTTGAGAGAACAAATTTGAATAAAGTGTTAGTTGTAGGCTGGTGTTTTTGGTTGGTTGGTTTTTGCTTTATTTCAGGATTGCTTCAGAATTACAGAAATGTGTGCTAGTCAGCATTGGTAACTAATCCAGATATTTTTAAACATAATTATGTAAGGAAAAGAATATACTCAAGTTGAGTGTGACTATAGCCCCTCCATTCTAAGTGTAAATTTAAAATGTTAGAGAGGACACATGGTCCCCCTCCCCTGCCCCACGGTGCCTGGACCATCTTCACTGGAAAGAGCGAAGCCCTCACCGCACACCCCCCCTCTGCCTCTGCTGCAGGACCCCAGCGGCGGAGCTCCACTGGGTTGCTGCCTCTTTCAGGTGGATACTTGGCTAAGGTCAAACTAGTCAGATCCACGCTGTGTGACTGACCATAGCTCGGAGCATTGCACGAGGATTGTTTTCCTCCTAAGTGGCCTCTGCGAAGAGACCCTTTGGTTTCTAATTTTTCTTTGTTTCCAGGTTCACTCTTTTCCTGTGATTTTTAAATCTATGTTAAAGCCGTGGTGGTAGGCAAAGTGCTATGTGAACCATAGAGCATCTCTACCTGTGAAGTTGGAATTTTACAGCAAAGGAAATTGCATGGTGACATCAGAAAGCGGCTGTGGATGCTTCCTGCCACCCTGCGGCTGGCAGAGCCCCTCTGGTTGTAAACATAACTGACGTCACACGTGGGTTAAGGATCTGAGGAGGTAACATTGCCCCACCCCCCAGCGCTTTTCTGGTGTCTTGTTTTGTTTCCTGCCCCATACTTAGTACTGTAGTTGAATGAGGTATGAGGTTTGGGGGTCTGCCTTCAAGGAGCCCAGTTAGAGTGGAAAAGAACAGAAAAATGATCAAAAGTTTCTATTAGAGATACAAATAAAATGCCACGAGGTACACTGAGAAAAGGTCCATCTGGGGGTGTCTGTGATGCCCCGGGTACACCCTTAGTTACTATTTTGTATATATGGGCACCGCCCCCCCCCAATTCCTCTCTCAGCCTCCTTCAGTCTGCTCCCACACAGTCCCACACTTCACTACAGCCGGCCCCATGTCAATAGCCAGTCACCTTGGGGGAGGTCTCTTGTCCCACGTGACATTGTTTGACCATCTTTTAAAGGTTTCTTTTACGTATGTGGCAGGGTCCTGTCTTTCTGCTTCCCCATGTTTGTTCAGTAACTCTTCTTCAGGACAAGAAGCTTTGTGCTAGGAACCCCACTCATTCACTCCTTTGTTCTTGGTCAGACTGATGAATCCTACTGGCTGTGCAAACCCATTGGTTCGATGGAGCAGAATAGAGAGTCCAGAGCTAGATCCTCATGTACATGGACCGCTGGTTTTTGTCAGGGTGACCAAATGGTGCTGGAATAATTGGACATCGTGATGCAGAATTAAACATTGATCCACATCTCAGCATATGCCAATAGTAACTCAAAATGGATTATAGTGCTAAATGTAAAACTCCAAACTGTAACACTTAGAAGAAAATGGGAAAGTGTTCCCACCTTGGGTTAGGCACAATTTTAGATTTAGATTTAGACTAGATACAACCCCAAAAGCATAGTTGGTAGAAGAAAAACCTGACGAGTTGGTTTTTTATCAAAATTGAAAATAATCTCCCCTTTGAAATGTGCTATTTAGAGAACAAAAAGACAAGCTATGGAGCGGCAGAAAGTATTTGCAAAATTTTTCTGATAAAGGACGTGTTCAGAATAGAGGAGTCTCAGAATACAATAATAAGAAAATTTACTTGCTGATTTAAATGGATGAAGTGTGTAAACAGACCCTTCACTAAAGATGATACAGAGGTGGCACATAAGCCCACGAGAAGCTGTTAACATCATTAGTTTTTAGGAAAATGCACATTAAATCCACAGTGCAATACCACCTGTTAGAAAGGCTAACATTAAAGATACGGAGCACGTTGGTGAAAACGAAGAACGGGGGAATATAAAATAGTACACCTACTTCTGAAAATAGTTGGGCATTTCTTAAAAGGTACCACACCTGGTTATCTACCAAGGGCTGTGAGAGTGCAAGTGCAATGAAGACTTGGCCGTGAGTGTTTCATGGTAGCTTTATTTTTAACAGCCCAAAGCTGGAAACAATCCACATGCATCAACGGGTAAATGGTCAAATGATTATCCATGAATTAAATACAGCTCAGCAATAAAAAGCAATTAACTATTAATACACAGCGTGGACAAATCTGAAAATAATTCTGCTAAGTGAAAGATCCAAGGGGTGCTGTATACTGGATTCATGTAAGGTCTGGAAAGTGCGGGGTAACCCACAGCGGTCCATAGAAAGGTGAGTGGGGGTGGGGATTGATGAGGGGGGCTTGGAGGGATTTCAGAGGGGTGTGTGTGGGGGAGTTCAGTATCTTGATGGGGTTCTGATGTGACATGCACACGTCTGTCAGGACCTACGGACTGTGCACTGCGTTTGTGCATGTTGCATGTAATTACACCTCCTTTAAAAGGGGGTCCGATGCCCATCCAGCTCTCTTCACAGCCCATTTCATCTCTCCTCAAAGTGCCACTTTCTCCTCCTCTCATTCTGGCTGATGACTTCATTCTTACTTCACTGAGAAGACTGAAGCAATTGGAACTGAACATTTCACAAGCTCACACCCCCTCTGACCCATCACCTCTCCTGTGTTCACTGTGCTCCAGGCAGTCTCCCTTTCTCCAGAACAAGTCAGACCTCAGGGCCTTTGCATGTGCTGTTGCAGTGTTAATATGTTCTTCATCCAAGCTTTCCCCACCTCGTTCTTCACTAAAGTGTCATTTTAGAGCGGCTTCTTGCAGATGGTAGCTACAGGAGCATTCCTGTCTTCTGTATTTTTCTTTCATGCTTACACTAAGGATTTGCCTAGCTTGATATTTGCATGTTTTTCCTCACTTGGATGTAAGCTCCTGAGATTTTTTTTAACTACTTGTGGATTACTACTGTATTCCAGAAGAGTCCTTGGGACATGTTTGGCATTCACTAAATATTGGTAAGTAAGAAAGAATGAATCAATCAAAAGAATGTACATATGGTTAAAATGACATCTGAAACCTGGTGTCATTCTGCAGCGGTCGCCACTGTCAGCGGTGGAGCATAGACTTCCGGACTGCTCTGCACACACCTTCACAGTACCGGGGCACACTCCACTTTATGTTTGTAAACATTGTTTTATGTCCATACATAAGGAGCCACCCCGTTTTTAAATTCTGACTTTAATTGTGTGGATAAGACTATGATAGAACTTTTCTGAAAGACAAACCTCATTATTATGTTAAACATTTTTGTCCATATTTATACACTCAGGCTAGTATTTCTGTAGGATAAATTCATAGAGGTAAGATTGCCAAGTCATCAAAAATAAAGAGCCATTTGCCATCAAATGTACTAATACTCCTCATTAGTGAGATTTCCTTGTGTTTCTGTATCGCCATCACATTAGTGACTACTTTCAGATTTTGCTAATGACGTTAATTTGGAAACGTGTATCTTCATTGGGTGGGTAGTGGAGTCACGGGTGGGGCTTGATGCCTCAAGGGAGGGAAGGGTGGCTTGTCATTGGTCCCTCCTGGAAATCGCCCATTCTGGTGGTCCATCCGCGAGGGGACGTGGGTCTCGGCGTCTTTGGTTCAGTGCGGGTGTTAGGGCACCTGCAGCAGCCATCCAGATACCCCCTAAACCAGGGCTCACACTGCAGCTGCTGCCCTGACAGCATCCACCAGAATGTAGCAGTTCCTCCCACCTTTCCACCTGAGGCTCTTGTGTCCGAAGAGGTGGCTTATTTTCTCCTGCATCCAGTCCGCTTGGCTGAACACACCGTCTTACTTAGGAAAACAAGTTACGAGGAATTTTCTTCTAGCTGGGAACTCGCCACTGTCTAAACTCCAAGTGGCTTTTAAACTGAGATCTGAAGAATGAGTTCACTAGGGAAACGACTGGGCAGTGGGAACCGCACGTGCAAGGCGCCGAGGCCGGAGACGTCTCTCGGACGAGCTGCCGCACGTGCAGGATGACCGAGGCCGTTGAGGAAGGCAGGGGTTCAGGTTCCTGCAGGGGGGCTCGCACAGCCTGCTCGGATCAGCGCCCGCGACTTCAGTGGCTTCCTAGCTAGGAGGACCCGAGTCCCCGAGTCCCTAAGCTTCCCGTAGCGAGAGCAAGGAGAAGGGGGCTCCTCTGTGAAGTCACGGATCACAGTCAGCAGCGGCAAAGCGACCAAAAGGCCCTTTTCTAATCCACACGGTCAGCTCCTGCAACTCGCAACTATCGGGGATAAGGGGCTGCAAACAGGCGGCGCACGCGCAGTGCCCTGCGGACGCGCACTGGAGGCTGCGCCCTCGCGCGCGCGCGCCGTTAGGGGGCGGGGCGCGCGCGTGCTGGTTGCCTGGATACCAATGCGCAATAATAGCGGCCGCTGGACCTGAGCTGCTAGGTCTGGGCTGTCGCTGGACGGGACCGTTGGCCCTCATTTTCCGAGCAGCCGGAGGAGCGGGTAAGAGCCCCCGCCGACCGCCCGGACCCCGGTTCGGCTCCAGACTCCGCCGCACCCTGACCGGGCCCCAGGCCTGGGGAGGGCGGGGAGGGGGGCGACGCCGGAAGCTGACGCCCCGCCCCCACCCCGCAGCTCCCCTTGATCTCAGCCTGGTCCCGCTTTGGAGCGCGATGCCGCTTCCCGACACCCTGTTCTGCGCGCAGCAGATCCACATCCCCCCGGAACTGCCAGACATCCTGAAGCAGTTCACCAAGGCCGCCATCCGCACCCAGCCCGCCGACGTGCTGCAGTGGTCCGCGGGGTAAGCGCCGGGCGTCCCGGGGGCCCGGGCGTGGAGCGAAGCCCTCCGCCCGGAGGGTGGTGCAGCGCGCAGGACACCCCGAGTAACGGCAGGACGCTCACGGGGGCACTGCCGCTACCCACGCCTAAGGAGTGTCTGGGAAGCATCGTCGTCTGCTGGCCCTGCGACCGGAATTTACTGGAGAATGCTCGCTTCCCTACACAATAATGGCAGCTCTTTAGTGGGAGAGCGGTCTTCGTGCAAGTACACGAAAACTTAGGAAACGGTTGCGTCGGGTATGAAGTCCCTGCATCGTGTTAGAAAATCAAACGAGGACGGTGCCTTCAGTTTAATTGTAAAGTGACTGTTACGGGGAGGAGTCTGTCGGCTCCGCTCCTCCTCCTCGGGGGAGCCTGCCAGGGCCGGTAGGTACTGGCTGAGTCGTTTCCAGCCGGCCCGCCCGACGTCCTGGCGGGGAACCCCGCGCAAGGCTGCGCGAAGGCGAAACTCTGCCCAGCCTAGTTCCCTAGCGAATAAGCCTTCGCAGCCTCTTGCCACCAACCTGCTAACCATTTCCAGGAACGGACATTCGTGATTTCAAAGTCACAAGTCAGCAGACCTCAGAACCATTAGAATACACCCTTTTGATTTTGCAGGAAAGCTCTTCGCCCCTTTTCAGCACACAAACTTAGAAGCTTAGTTTTATGCCCACATGAATCAGTGTGAGGACGAATTTCACTAAAATGTTTCAGTCACTTTTTCACTGATCTTCTCTAAACTGTGTAGCCACGGCGGGTGCGTTTCCTGTGACCGCTGCAGCAAAGCCACCAAACTCAGTGGCTTAAAGCAACGCACGTTCACTCCCGCGGCCCAAGGTCCCAGTCGGTCTCCCCAGGCTGGAGTCTGGGCGTGGGCAGGGGCTCGCTCTCCGCGGAGGCTCCGGGCAGTGTCTGCTGGCTTCCTGGCCCCTTCCAGCGCCCACAGTGGCGTCCCCTGGCCACATCTTCCATCTTTGAAGCCAGTCGTGTGGCATCTTCAAGCCTCCCTCCACCTCCCTCTGAGGACACTCGTGGTCATTTTACCCACTCCAAACCCTCACTGTCACAACAGCCACAGTCCCTAGCACCATGCGAAGTGCGACCGGGGGCCTGGGAATCCCCGGAGCCCTCACTGAACCGACCACCAAAGCTCCTTATTAATCCAGCACTTGGCCCCCCGACAGACCTCTCCGGCCATAAAAGCGGGGGCTCCTGGTGTTAACCGGTCTTCAAGCCTAAATGAAAGGTAGTTAGGACTCAGAAGAGTTCATGTGGACTCCACAAAACATTCCACGATTTTATTATGTTGTCCTAGGAACATTATGTTTGGTAACACTTTGGAGACAACTATTTGAAGCATTACTTTCCTTTAAAAGGTGTGATCAAGAACGTTCTGAATGTTCCTTGCAAATTATGTCTCAAGAACAACAACTCAGGAGTTGAGGAGAAAACCCCAGTCGTATTCATTAGGCAGTGTGTGCGCCACTCATCTCAGGCAGACTCCGATAGAGGTGACGTTCAGAAAGGGGTGACTTGGTCTTGAAAGATTTCGTAGGCAGAGACTTGGGTTAAGACAAGGCGGAGGGTCTGCCAGGGAGAGGAAGCAGCATAGTATGACCCCAGGCGCAGTGTCAGGATGGAAAGAAAAACACTAAGAGCAAGAACCCGGGTGCGCCCGGCAGTAACTGCTGTGGAAAACACTCAGACGTTCAGGCTAGCGTGCTTGTCCCACGAGGTTTGCAGGTGGCGAAGGTGAGTGGCCCCCGCCCCGCCCCTGTGCGCTCTGCTGTGCCGTCCAGCCAGTCGGCCACGCCTGGTGACGTCCTCGAGCGGTTGTGCATCACGCATCATGACAGAGGCAACGTGCTTGCGTAGGAGGCCCGCCTGCCTTGGCTCGCGGGTGCCTCCAGGGAAGCAGCAGAGCACGCACACGGGGGTCTTGTCACTAACGCAGGCCTTCTCAGCCTCTCAGCCTGGGCAGGACAGTTCTTTGGGTGGCCCGTGGGCAGAGGTTAGGGTGTGGTCGTGTCCTGCCCATTGCAGGACCCTTAGCAGCCTGCTAGCCTGTACCCACTGGAGGCCAGCAGCGCCATCCACCTGCTGTCGTGACACCCGCAATGTCTCTGGAGATGGCCAGTGCCTCCCTGGGCTGGGGCGGAACCTGATGGCTTTGATGGGTTATGAGGCACAAAGCTCACGACATAGGCAAAACCCGCAATCGGGACAGCAGGGCAAACCTGAGCAGCACCTTCCAGGCGGGCACATCACCTCTTCGGGGCCGCACCTGCCCAACACCTGCTTTCGTGTCCGCTCGCCCTCCAAGCACCAAGAGAACAAAACACGACCGCAGTCGGCGAAGCATGAACACGGATTCGAGGGGCAGAGAGAGGCCTGTGCGACACCCACCTACGTTGGGCTGCACGTTCAGGGCAGTTTGTAATTGACCTTTACACGGTCACCCGTGGCCCTGTGGATGACGTGGGGTTCCTTTGCCTGGATATGTCGTTTCTCATGGTTTTAGTCGTCAGAGCAGCCTGCGATGCGTCTCAGCAGCGGTCCCGCTGGCCCGTGTGCCCAGGGGAGTTCTGCAGGACTCTGCCCATCTCCCTCCCCACCAGCCAGAGGCCCCTGTGCCTGCTCGACGTGTTGCCTCAAACCGGTTCTGTGCGCCCCCCACCCGAGCACCACTTGCCCCCAGTGTAAGCAGTACTATCCGGGGTCCAAAAGGAACAGTTGAGGGACAAATACTGAAAAACTCCCCCAGGCAGGACGGTGAAGGGTAGGGGCGGGGCGGCCATGCCCAGTGGAGCCGACGGGACATCCCTGGCCCTGGCACCTGAGAGTCCAGCAGGCAGAGATGGTTGGTACCAAGCCCCGGGAGAAGCAGCAAGGCCAAGGAAAGGGGAGACCACACCCTGGCTGTCCCAGAGGAGTGACTGGGCTGTGACGTCACCCTTGGATCCCTGTGACCCGTATCTTCTACCTCCTCTGGCGACATCTCAGGACCACTCACAGCATTTGCTTGATCGGAATGTCACATGTTGCATCCACTCAGGCTCCTGGGGGGCCTGGGACAGGGACCGTCACCCCCACTTTGCAGACAGAGACACTGAGGCTGGAGAGAGGGTTCGGTGGGAGGAACGGACCCTGACCCCGGCCTCTAGGCCCCAGAGCTCTCCGCCCCGTTCCCTGTTGGGCTCGGGGGTTGTTTCAGAAAGCGAAGTCATTAGTAGTAGTTGCTTTTGCTTTCTGCATATTGACGAGCCTCCCGTGATGCCTGTTGTCGTTAGGTATTTCTCAGCTTTGGCGAGAGGAGACCCACTTCCTGTAAAGGACCGAATCGAAATGCCCGTGGCCACCCAGAAGACAGACACCGGCCTGACCCAAGGACTGCTCAAAGTTTTGCACAAGCAGGTATGAGAGGGTGGAAGTCATCCATCAGCCTAACCTGACATAAAGCCCAGGGTCCCCTTCGTGCCTGAGGGAAACGCCACCGAGGTCCACGCAGGTCCGCTGTCCCTGCGGTCAGCCTCCAGGGTTCATTCAACGAGGCCCCTGTTGCAGCCGGTGCCTTTCTCTAGGCTGAGGAACCCAGAGGAGCTCTTCATGATGAGGCTGCAGGAAGTGAAACGTCGTTTCTTTTAAACACCCAAGTAAGATGCTTAGACGCTGCTGGGCTTAAAAAAAAAGTCTAAATAAAAACATGAAAGTACGCTGTTTTAGATGAGGGGTTGCAAGGCATAGCTGTGAGAGTCGCGTGCGTCCTGAAACAACCATCTGAAAGATGCGTTGCCCTGGCGTCTGGCTTCCGGCCCCCCGACGGCTGGGGCCTGGCCAGCAGCCCCGGGTGAGTCCCCGCACCTCACCTTTAGGGAGACAGGTGATAGGAGGTGTGCTACCCAGCTTTGAGGCTCGGCACTCACGATGATGGGGTCCCGGTGCTAGAAACGACACCAGTGGTGTAACCTTGATTTTTCAAGCGACTGGTCCCCGTCGTACGGTTTGCAGGGCTGTGCTCCTGTGCACAGGAGACGCTGACTTCGGAAAGTGGGGTCATGCCGGGTCCCGTTCTTAAAAGGGGGGCTCGCTGGCACGGCTCAGAGCTTTCACAGAGTACTGCTCGATCGCAGAAGCCGTCCGTGTCCGCAGAGCGTTTTGACCCCTCCACTGCGTTAACTGACCCCGTTTATTTTCAAAATGTGTCAGAAAGCCACAAAAGATTAAAGGTTGGTGTTTGGGCTATTTTATGCATTTAATGACAACATTTTGAGCTGCTTTGTAAATAAATGACATTTTTATTTTAAATTTTTGTTATATGGCAATAAATTTATGATTCTATTGAATTTTAGCAAAACGTACTCAAACCATACTAAGGGACATCAATCAGATTTAAGTATAAATTAGAATCGAGTAGCATCGATGACAAAAAATTGGTTATAGAATGTTACACAACATGACATACAAAATATCTTTGTTGTTGATGGTGCACGCCACAGGAACACTTGTACCTGAAAATCTCGGGAATGGAGAAAAGTCCCTTGGAGGGTGAGCACACACACCCGTCCGTGGGTGGAGACACTCGGGGACACCCGGGCCTCACGGCGGAGGGCGCAGGAGGCACGCGCGTGCTTTCAGTTTTAGCTGTCACCAAGTGAACGGGGTCGGATTTCAAATGGTTTTATTTATTGAAGTTCATTTTTTATTGGGAAGTATTTCAGACAGGCAATAGACTCACATGGCCAACAGGAGCACACCTGTGTCACGAAGCTGTAACATCAGGCCGGGGT
>PVJL010009493.1:0-56785 GCA_004026885.1 Lyroderma lyra
CAAGTTGACAATGCACTGTAGAATTGTATGCCTGAAACCTATGTAATCCTTGCTAACAGATGTCACCCCAATATGTCTAACAATAAAAATGAATTAAAAAAAAAAAGAATTAAAAAAATAAATAAATAAAGATAATTTCATTCAACTTTGGCTAAATGACTTAAATAAATAAACAAATTTATTTGGTGAATGCTAAGTTGTCATTTAAGTTAGATTCTAAGAATGATATAGTTCAATTCAGTAGATGTCATTTAAATATCTCTCCTGTCTGCACAATTACACACATTGACACAATTGTGTATTTTCTCATTTAATCACTTCTCACAAATTATCATTTTTGTCCATTTTTTAGTATTTAAAATGAATAATCATTATCTTTCATCAGTTGAAGTGCCTTTATTTGCTTGCAGAAATGTTACCATTTTCTAATAAAATAGTAGTGAATACTGCAGTAAGTTCCAACTGAGATTTGATCATTATCTAAATTCCATCACCAATTGTTACATTTCTTTGCAGGATAATTAGATTGTTATCTGATTTTTATCTTGCTTCCACTGACTCCAGATATGCCCAGGTAGAAAGTACAATAAATAAGCCATCTTGCTTGATGGCTTATCTTCAATGCCAGTGAGTCTACATAAATACGAATAGGATCATATGAATTACTCTCAATATTTAGCAGTTTTAAAAGTCAGGTCATTTACTATGTAATATACCCTGATGGCTCTTTCAGGCTCAGTCAGAGATGCTCTTGCTGACCCATTCACAGCTATTAACCTAAGCTCCACTGTAGCTGGCCATCACTGAATTCCCTTCAGAATCCTGCTACAGTAGGAGTAAGTGATGATACTTTTATGTCAACTGAGTAGAAGTGGGAATGTTTCACTTGTCATATTAAAAGAGCAACGTCTGACATCTTTAAAGTGAAGTTCCTGACCTCCCTCTTTGTCTTTTCCTAAGCAAGAAAATGTCAGCAGCTTCCACCACTGGACTCTAGTAATACCTAACACGTTATTTCTATTCTAGCATTTCATTGCACTGCGCTGTCATTATTTGATTATCTGTTGGTCTCTACCTCTTGTGTTAATTCAGGGGATGTTGATTTACATTCTTATTCATGTTTGTATCACCAGGGGAATTCGAGGTGTATAGTGGGCATTCATTAAATACGGAATTAAGTGGTACATTTTTGAGATCACAACCTCAGTGCCCATTATATATTATAAAAAAACAAAAAAAAATTAATGAATTTTTATTGTACTATAGAATTTAAAGTACATATGTCAGAATAAAGAGGTTCTTCTTAGGAAAAAAATTACAGTATTATCTGCCATTAAGTGATTGAGATACTAACAGTGAAAATTATTAATGTGAAAATTCCAACAACTTGTTTTTTATTAAAAGTTATCCCTTCAAAAACGTTTTTGAATCTTTTATCTCATTAATTTGATTATAAATCACTACTCTTATTTTCATGGTCTAAACAGAGGATTTGGATAGGCAAAATGCTGCCTGGCTCTTAGAGAACCGATATATGAAACACTCTCAAATTATAACTGATTTCTTTCTTTAGATATGAGTGGATTTTTATTTTGGGGAAAATTATATTAAAGAAGTGCTTTACTTTTATTTTAAAAGTCTTTTTTTCCCCATTTTTTTAACAGGCTAAATATTTAAAATAAGAATCAAGTCTTCCATTAATTAAAGCTTTCTCTAAGTGACTGAAAAGATTAGCCTTTCAGTTTTAAATTCTAAATATAGAAAATGTACATGTTAGGGTAATTTATAAAATGTGTACTTCATAAATAAAACTACAATTTAGTAAGTAATAGTGTGGCCTACTTAAAGGCAAATGTGTAAGAATTGCTAAAGTGTGCCTGCAATAGTCTAACTTAAATACCAGTTGAATTTATTAAGACATGGCTTTGTCTCAATACTAATGACAACTATGATTTAACATTATTTAAATTATTTATTTTATTTTTAAATATGGAATGTTTTCTTGAAATATACAAAGATCTTATATGCTTAGACCCATAAAAATTAATTTTATCAGTATTTCTGCATGTATACACATGGTATAGTAACGTGACTATATTTTTTTATTAAGTTGCTTTCATTCTTTTATTTATTAATTCAACAGGTAATTATTAAGACTCTCCTAAAGTCTATTATAAATTAAGACTGTGCTAAACTCTATTGTAAATACAACAAAATTATCCGTGGTCATTACTTTGATGAAGATATGGTCTGGAATGAAATAGTTATTAGTTAAATAATTCCATCGATAAATTAAACATATTTAAATTATTTTTAATACTCCTGTGTGTGAGGGCTGTCCAGAAAAAATGCAGCAATAAATGCCTCTATTTTTCATAATGAATGACTGGATACTTTCCAGACGGCCCTTGTATGTCCAGAAAACCTCAATTTTTATTACCATCTTTCATTTTCATGATAGACAAAAATGCAGTTGCTAAAAGCTCATTTTCACTAAATCTGTAGCTGAAATTGAATGTAAATTTTCAGGCATTTTATAGAACATAAAAGAATTTGGCAATTTAAACAATTTATTAAAACTAGAATTCAATTTAGTGAGGATACAATGTAAACCTATTGCTGTATGTTTATTACTTGTAAATACTATATAGAGGCCAACACTACACCACAGGCACTCTGTTAGGCTCTTTATATGTAGAACTATATACACTCTCCTACTCTTGAACAAGTAGTCTTATTACAGATGGAGAAATAGAGCTCTGGAAACATTAACTTCTCCAAGGTTACACACAGTTAGTGGCAGTCACAGGGTTAAAAATTACTTCCATTTGACCCTATAAGAAATATGTACACATTAATTAATTGACTCAGTTCTCAGTTAGGTTTTCAAAGCATCCTCTGTGTATAGGCCCTATGGTCCAGCCAGGTGTTTATTGGGTTCCAGCCCCCTGAATATGACCAATGATGCCAATTCTGCAACTTCATTTTTGCAGTTACTCATGCAGGAAAGGTCCCATTTTTTCCTTTCCTTTAAATCTTACCCATTCTTAAAGGTCAATGAAAGCTACATGCTCAAAGAAGACTTCCAGGCCATTGCATTTTGAACTCTCACAGCTCTTACTTTGACTTCACTTGATAATTAGAGACTCATCGTATGCTTTTGTTAATACTGTGCATCATTAGATTCTAGAGACAGAATATATTGCCTCCTTTCTCAGTATCCTCCAGAGAACATGTCAAATAAATTGTTACATAGAAATTATCCAACTAATATTTATTTGCTGCCTGTTGCTGGTTCCGGGAAACATTCTTAGAAGTCTTGGCTTCCCTGGAGAGGTAGGATAACATAGTACAGACAGAGAACTATTTGGTTCACAGAATTTAAGTAAACTTGTTGTTTGCACGATGCCTGCTAGCATCATGGAAACAGGCAATGCAATATCTAAAGACAAATTCATGGGAATTAATTTTGAGAAAAGTTTATAGAGTTTATACTTCTTTGCCACATCACAAAATCTTTCATTTTAGCCTCAAACCCATAGTCTCAATTTCTTCCATAAGATGTGGATGGATTTTCAGGAAAGATAATAGTGAGCCTTTAAGTAGAACACTGTCCCTCTAATTTATTCAGAGTTGTTTGTCCTTGGAGTGCTACTTGGTGACATTGCCTTACAACATCATGGACCCAAGGGTATTGCTCAGATGCCTATACTTCTGCTCTCAAGTTCAGCATTCAGAGGTGAGTCAAATGCCTTTAGTCTTTAAATTCTGTTCATCAATGAAAGGTCAAAGAAGGAGATTTATCAAATATCCTGTTACTTACCAACCTCTTATTAATTATCTAATTAACTCATCAGAAAAGAAGTTCCAGTAACATTTTTAAGTAGATGGGAGAGTATGATTTCTCTGGAGGTAAACTTTTGAGTGCAGAGCCCAACGACACCGGCAGCAGCAGAGGCTGATGATGGAACTCTGCCTCTTCTGCCTTAGAGGCAACACTGCATAGTGCGTAGGGATAAAGACTGCTGTGGTGGAAGTGCGTTCTGTTTTCTGCCCCAGTGTTATGCAAGTAACTAACTTCCCAAGCCTTTGATTTCTTTATCTGTATTTGTATCTCATAAGGTTGCTGTGAGTATTAAATTAGATAATTTATGGCACATAAAAAGTAGTACTAAATACTTTTTTTAAATAATAACTTACTTCAATGTACTTTACTTTTTTCTTTTGAAAAAACTCTGTTGTTCTTTTTTTCTTCTTACCCAATTAAAACTAGACACCTGCTGTATTTAAGCTATTTTCTGATACAAGTTAATGGCTCTGGTCTCAGAAGCCTGACCTCCCTCCTGGCCATCAATCATATGATTTTTATGTCTTTGTATCAGAATGTATTTTAGAATGTAAAAGCTACAATTAATGGCATCTAGGTGAAGGGAGGTTCCCGTTTATACCTCCATATGTCTGTATCCACAAAGACAAGTGTTAGGATTCTGAAGTTTCATATGCTTTAAACAAAAATAAAGTTGGAAAAAAGAGAGAAAAGCAAAGAAGTTCTAAATCTACTAAAAAACCAATCGGGGACACACAAGGGTACCCGTGGATCAGTAAGTGTCAGATGTCCATCAGACAGTGGCCATGGTCATTTTTCAGATTTAAATTTAGCCATATTTCTTCTTGAATTATTTTACTGACCAAATCTAATAATAAAGCATTTGTTATCTACCTCTAATCAATATGACTTGATTCAATTGTTTCAAATTTATAATTAATATGTATTTTTTTATTTTGGCCTTCACCTTTAATTCCCATGCCCCCACCCCATGGTAGCCCCAGCACATTGCTTTTCACCCCTCTACTGTATTTTTAAATTAATTTTTATTAAATATATTGGGGTGACATTGGTTAGTAAAATTGCATAGGTCCCAGGTATGCAATTCTACAGTACATTGTCTGTGTGTTGCATTGTGTGCTCATGACCCAGAGTCAGTTCTGCTTCCATCACCTTATCTTTGACCACCTTTACCTCTTTTGTATTCTTAACCGTTTTCCTTTAACTCTGCAACTGCATTATCCCACGCCTTCAGCTCATAACCTATTTTATATTTTTAAAATTTTACATTTGCACCTCTTAATAATGCTGAGACAGCATTTCATGCCCTCCTTTCATTCTACTGATAAGTGAGCTATGTTAAGACATGAACATCAGACAATACCAAGTAAATTTACAGAAAACAGACAATGTGTATTACACTTAATAGTTTACAAAATACATTTACACATATCTTTGGATTTCATCTTCCTAGGAATCCCATGAGGAAAACAGTCTTTATTATGCATATTTATAGATAAGAACCTGAATATCTAAGAGGTTAAACAATTGTCCAAGATCACATGACTAAGGGTGCACCCAGGTTCCAAACTTAAATCTTCTAATTCCTAATCCAATGTTTCTTCCACCACAATATTTCACCTCTGCCTTTTCCACCCACTCAAAGTCTCATTATTTTCATTCAATCCTAATTATCTATTTTTCCTCTTCAGTACTTTAGATACTTGGGAAGTTACAGTCACACACATCCGCACATCATTTAGGGCAGTTTGTAGTTCTGGTTCCCAAACAGCTTGTATAAGGCAAATCTTTTGTGAGAGATTCTGTAGTTCTACTTATTCATTTGCTGAGGACACATTTTCAATGGAAACCACTGGTACAATTTAGGGAAATTCAATTAAAAATAAGAAGGGATTAGGAATCTTCTTCAGGGATTTCATTTGCTTCATTCAAAGGTGTATTTGTTGCCATTTTCTTTCTTGTTCATATTAACTAACAGGTTCCTTTCCAAAACAAAGTATCATATATGTCAGGGTTAATTAAATAGCATTATAATTCCAAGGAAAATAAAGATATGGGGGAGAAAAACCTACATTGTTGTGATTTTTAATTTTATTTCTGAAGTGATTTTTGGGGGGCTTTTTTTTTCTTTTTTTAAAATCAAGAATCAAGGTAAAGCCACTAAATAAGACTGATTAGATGTGGAAAACCATTTGTAGTCTATAGGTAAATTGGAAGGTGTGTTTCTAACAATTTTTTTTTAAATCTCTTTAAAATCTAGGCATAAAATTATTTTTTAAAGTCCTTAGAGGAAATCTCCATGTGAACTATTTCTTTTCCATTTAAAATAGACTATGTGAGTGATGATGACGCCCTTCTTCTAGTGGCCTCTGCCATGCTTAAAATATGCAAGGAACTAAAACTGCAAGCGTTTAGAAAAAGATGAACTCTGATACTTGCTGTATTTGCTGAGTAATCAAGGATTGTGGTATATTTATCCCATTTCCTCACTCCTCCCTTCTTGTTATTTCAGTCCTCCTCATCGAAACACTTACTTTCCACGGAATCCTTGCACATTAGCTTCTCATGCATATTCACTAGCAAATCGCTCAGTGATTCTGGAATGGCAACGGTCTCTGCCACTGAGCTATTACAAGACAGACCTACGCCGCCCAGGTCCCTGTCACGGGTGGGGGCGCACTGTCCGCGCACAGTAACTTCAGGCAACATGAAATTGACCACCAACTTGATGCTACAGTCCTTCAAATAACATTTCTTTAATCATCTCCCTTAAAATAGTGTAACATTTATTGTGAGAGTGAGCACACAGCAATGATTTCTATCTGCGTCACAGGTGGAATTCTGCTAAGGGGAGATGACCTTTCATATTTTTAATGAAGATTTTATCTTTTGCTTTTCATGAGCGAGTAGTCAGATAGTTTATTGTTTTACAAGAGAAAAATGTGCATCTCATAGTAATTATTTTTTTATTACTTATTCCTTGGATATGGACTTTTAGTGGAAGGAATTCTGTCTTGAAGGATTCCACTGTGTAGAAAATTTGCAAGTAGCTTAATCTGGATTATAATTCTCTCCTTAAAAATTGATTTTTTCTGTGATCCTAGGAAACTCTTAATAGAAAAAAGGATACTTTGTAACTTTGTGTCAGAGTTAAAAGCTAAAATAACCTCCCCGCAAAACACACATATACTTCATCTTCTTTTTTAAAGTGACTTTTTTCTTTACCTTTATTGCAACTGATTGGGACCACACAGTTAACCATAAAAAATTACATTAGATATTTTTGTTCTGTAGATGTGATGGGATATAGTTATGCCTTACAGTTCTGAATAAATGAGGGAATTATGAAATAGAACTGAAATTTAGAAAAGACACCTCCTACACACACACACACACACACACACACACACACACATACACAAACACTTCTGTAATGAATGGCTTAAAAACAATACCAGGTGATAAAATCATAAAACTCTGTAAGGGATTTTATGGTTCATTTAAACTGTATTTTTCAGCCAATATAGAAATAAATTTTATGTCAGTTTTGGCACACTGTGTTTTTTCTGAACAAAACTTCTTTGAAAAGAAGCCATAGGTAGATAGATAGAGAGAGAGAGAGAGAGAGATAGTTTTTTTCTTTTTATTTTAAAATGTCATATGTCCAAAAAAAAAGGAACAATTAATAAACTATGATGGTACTTTCAAGGCAAAGTTCTGAAACAATCTCAGATTTAAACATCAACTGATTTATACTTAAAAGTATAACAGTAGGAAATATATAGTTTTAATTATTAGACAACAGTGTAAAAACTGAATCTCTTCTTGCTTTTGCTAAAAAAAATAAAATAGGAATATACTTTGATGTAAGTTGGTTTAACTTACTTTTGTAATAAATTATTCAATTATATTTCCTTTCCTGATTAGTCTACTTGTCAAGGCTATAGGAAAATTCCACTAAGTTGTTACTTTCACATTTTACATGGTTATATTAGTGCTGTTTAATAAACACTTAGCTTAATTAAGTTGGGTGTGTCTTTTAAGTTGGACAATTTTTATATATTGAAGAATTTTTAAAATTTGATAATATAGAAAACTAAAATTTATTCCAAATATTTAATTTTAAGAAATATGCATAGTTAATATCTGTAGCACTTAAGAGTTGACCTATGCTAACACACTGCATTGGACCAATTGGGACACCAGCATCTTGCCTGCAGAGGTAATTGGACAGATCCATTCATGCCAAGAACATCCAAATGGTTTCTTTCAACTTCAGGCTTTCAAAAGGTTTAATAAAGATGATGAAAAAGTTGCTGAAAAGCTGAAACTTTGCTATTGAACAACGCACATAATCTACTATTAAAATCTCCTAATTAAGGTAATACTAAAACCTTTAGTCAGACCTGGATGAGGCAGCATCCCTGGCTTGATTCTTGTCTACTTCTCATCCCCCTTTTTGTGTTGTAGTTATTCTCCTAATTTCCTGTAGAGAGGTAGACATTTTAGTCTGTCTTTTGATTAGTACAATTTGGCAGTCTCCTTACATGGACGGTAATACATTGTTAGTATAGGATTATCAACCTCTTTCCTTGCACGATGTTTACATTTAAAGTAACACTTGTTCATCAACTCTGTTTCTGTAGTTCTAACAATGTTCCTGTGTTCTACTCTAAACTCTATTGGTTACAAATCCCTCCCCCGCCTATTATGCCACATACTTATGAATGCCTGCTTCAAAATATCATTGCCTCTGTATTTTTGTCTTAAGGAGAGGTCTTACAGATTTCCCTGATTTTTAGTGGGAAACAACTTTTGACCAATGTAGGTAGACGTGGAAAACTCTTTCCAAATACTTATAAAGATGCTGGAATTTGAAGTCAGACAGACTTACTTTTAGAATTCTGGTTCCCAAATTCCTAGCTCTGACCTTACTTTACTAAACCAAATAGAGATAGTATGGTTGTAATATTTACTCCAAGGGGTGCCTTGTAGGAGTAAATAATATAATTTATTTGGGTGCTCCAAAGTACACAGATAAGAAGTTGCCATCTTTCCTTTTCTCGTGGTTACTTCTAGCTTTAGACAATCTTCCATCCTAGCTTTTCTATGGGAAATTTCCTGTTTATTTCAGGCTCACTTACATGTGGTTAACACTTGCATCTTGAGTGAAAAGAAAGAAAGGCTAATTCCTGATTGATATCCATGTGAAAATTTTAATGTTTATTTTCCAGTAAAATAAATTAATCCTTCCCAAAACACCAATTATTAGGTTAGCACACCTACGACATCCTATTTTTGAAAAAAATAATTTTTATTTTCATAAATGCAGTGGAAATTGTTTTATTCTAGGTACTATAGCCCAGAGTTTATTGTTGACTTCCAGGCTCACTGGTGAGTGCAAAAAGCATTGTTCTGCTCTTTGGGAATGAAATTATGGAAAACAAAAGTACAGTATTTATTCAAGTAGGCAGATGGCTAAATGAGGTTCTTATAAGACACTGTCACGTGTCACCTTTTGTACGTTGTTAAAACTTTGCTATCTGACAAGACAGTGTCAGGATCTGTTAACAAGATGGCCTTACAAGTGTATATTTGAATATTTTATGAAAAGTCATTGTAGCTTTCTATGAAATGACAGTAATTAAATGCATGAGTTCCAAAGGCCCATTTCAGGGGTTACATGTAGATTCTTTTTTTTCCTCCAAAGACAATGTGTGCAAGTCGCCTCACTGATTTTTGTAAGGGAAATAATTGTGCTTTTTTTCCCTTTGCTTCTGAGATTACCTGCCCTATTTCTCTTTGCTGTGTTTCAGAATTATTGGTACATAAGTTCACTACTGTAGAGAAAATATCCATATGCTATGATGCCTCAATACAGTGGTCTGGAGATACTCACCGCACATCTCTGTTTGTTAACCTCTTATGGATTATCGAGAAATAATTGACAGACTAGCAATCACTGGTTAATGTAATATATAACTCTCTAATAGAATAGAATACAGTGAGTAGGCATTTTGAACAATTTCTCTCTACCTTTGGACTTCACTATTCTAAATTTGGGGAGTAGAAATGTAGAAATAATGCCTTATCTTGTATCAAATAATTGATACTTGTGTATATGTTTATGGTGTAAACATCATTTTAAAATTCAGGGTTAATTGTTTTTGTACTAAGGAAAAAAGTATCAATATTGAAACCTAGACTCTTTTAGAACTTATCTGAAAACTGATGCAGGCATAGTTTTCAGTTAATGAATGGCAATGAATTCCATAATAAATGTGTACATTTAATATTTTCCTCTTGGAATAGTTTTTAAATGTAAAGACATCCAACATTCTACTGCAGGCTTGGAGATTCAAATTCACATGGAAATATTATGGTTTCTGAGAAGTCAGAAAGTGCAGGGGCTTGTTTAGCCTAGCCTGTGAAATCTAGAATTTCCCAAACTCTCTTGAGCAGTACATCTGCTTTTTGGTTGCTGTTTGTTTCTTTGTTCTGTTTTGATAATCCCTAGTAACATCTAGAGGAAAAGTCATTGAAAATCCCTGGTAGCAGAAATTCTGAAGAATTCAGGAGGAAGGAGGGAAAGCTGAACACATTTTCCCAAAATGTGATTTTTCAACAAAAATTTTAAAGGTAATATCCTGCCTTATGGTTGTCAAGACTGTAATACAACGTTAGATAAGACAGTATGAAAAGGAATGGTTACAAAATCTTAGTTAAAGAAGGGGTGACTCTCTTCTATGTGTGGAGTTCCCCAGAGTACTCCTATAATACATTTGATTTATTTCCTATCATCTGTGGGACCTTGGGTAAAAATAACCATGGTCTGCAAAACTATGGTTTGTATGATAGGAGTTAGTGCCAAGGAAAAAATGAAAGGTGGAACAAGCAGAAAAAGAAGTGTTCATGGAAGAAAAGGGATTATTTAATAAGTTGATGATATAGATTCTTGGTATTTGTGTAGACAAGCTGGAAAAAATTAGATAAATTAATGAATGTTGGAAAAGTATACTGATATCATGAGGACCTGAAAGGTAAATAAATGTCAAGTGGCATTTTGTCTTTTGTCTACCTGGATCCTTCCGTTTCCACAATTTATCCAGTGATTTAGAAAAAAAGATACATCGATGTATGTGCCTCCTCCCCCTTTTTTTGGTGGTGACATGAAAAAACAGAAGAAATGATAGAAAAATTTCATGACCAGACCAAGACCCAAAGCACAACTCACGCACATGAAACACTGTGTGAAATTTTAAAATGTTGTATTTAATAATGCTTAAATGCACTGTCCTGCATTTGGTTGGAAAAGAATGCCTGCACAAAGACTGTGGAATGGTTTAGCTGCAGTGTCCATAAAGGGGGTTCAGTTACTTTCTTATCTGGCCTGCAGCAGAACGGTGTGCTGAATTCTTCTTCCTGAGTCAGTAGTGTCAATATGCTTGGATGTAAATCTAGGCTGAAACATGAGCTACATGCTCTTGGGCTGTTTACTTAGTGCTTTTTAATTTAACCTTTTCCTTATAGGGTTTTCTTTGTAGGGTTGCTAAGAAAATTAAATAAGTACATAAATTGCATAGCATACTGTTTAGCACGTAGTAAGTGGGGTGTTAAATTTAAGTAAACAATAGAAATTATTATTTTTTCTCAATTGGTTGTACCTGGACACCTAAGTTTTTTTCTGGGCAATCCCATTTAAAGAGAAATATAGGCTAATGGGGACATGCTAAGAGGAAGAAAAATAAACTACAATTCTGTCATATGAACCATATTGATAACATTAGAGATGTTAAAACTGGAGAAGACCTAGCATCTTTGAAGACTAAAAAAAGACATCTTAGACATCTTAGACTTAGTCTATTTGATGACAAAGCATATAATTCAGAGTAAAACTTTGTTTGGGGGGTAAATATTTTTCATCATTAAATAATTTTAGTCTCGGACATCTAAGCCTCTTCATAGTTTTATCACTGAGGAGATTCAAACCTTGAGTATCTCTAATCTTAATTCCAAACCTGAGATGTCATGCTCTGGCATGTAAAGGACATTTCTAATGCCTGCCTGTCCTTTCATTTCTCTCTTCTTAAAAAACAAACAAACAAAACAACTTATTTTTCTTCATAAAATTCAGTGGTGTATTTTGTTTTGCTTTATTTTGTTATTGTGCATTCTGCTTACACACACACACATTTACACATACACAGTAGTGAAATTACTTAATTTTACTTTTGACAGTTAAATTGTTTTAGCAAGGTCAAGAAGACAGTGTTTATTTAAGCTAACTGGTTCATAAATACAATAAATTTGCTTTTAAAATATCTGTGAAACAGAAATCTAATTTGTTTGTCTTGCTTTTTTGAAAGCCGTAGGAGCAGTAAATAGCAATCTGCTTGACACAATTGGTGAACATTTCCTCAGAACCAGAGGTTGTCACCTCTGTGTTAAAAACCCTATCCTGAAGAAGCAGGGTGCCAAGGTAATTTGCAAAGTGTCTTTCTCTTTTTTCCTTTAGTTTTCCTCTCATGAATTCTTGTCTCAGAGAGTGACTGGTTTTGACAAAAAGGCCAGTGGCTCAGAATAAAAAGATAGAACCACAATAGCTTCAGCACGTATAAAGATTGCTGACTTTCAACTTTGGTGGTATATTTTAAACACTAATATTTTTGAAGGAGAACCCTTTCTTTTTAAAGTGTACATTTGTGAGTAAGTGTTTATTTGTAATGATTGATAACTAATTATTTGGGAACAGACTTTAAAGAATGTAATACTCAGGAATGATGTAATAATTACTTTAACATATTTAAGTAAATATCATTTAAATTGATCTATTAGTTTATTTAGGACCTAAACCTAGGTTATCCAAAGGAGAAGGTCATCAATGGTGATTTCTCTTCAAGGAAATTTTAATACTGGTAGAAAAGACCAGGCTGTCAACTTTTCAAAGTGAAATATGTTATTATTGGGAACAAAGTTTGAATGGAATGTAACAAAATTTTATTACCAAAGTCTCTAAGGCAATAAAACTTTCCAAATTTGATAGAAAAATATAAGATTGCAACTCTCTCGAAACCACATGGCGGTTAATTTTGGCAAATTGTTTTGGGCTATTTTAACCCACAAATAATGACTGAAAGGCTTAAATCTTATGGATAGAATAGTTTACAAAAAAGAAAAAGGAGAGACAGAAGAACATGAGAGGAAGGTAGAGATGTACCTTAATTGTGATTCAATTCTGTGACATACTCTATGTACAAAAATATAGTCTTTAACACCTGCCGAGGTGCTGGCATCTGAATTGAAAGCAACGAACATTTGCTTGTAATTTGCAGTGGGAGACCATGACAGTGAAGAACTGAATACTGTCACAGAATATACAACCCTGTTAAGTTGCTAAAAGAATTTAGAGGAAAAATAATGAATGGATAATTTCAAACATGTGATTCCCATGTGCTAAGACGATATGATGTATTGTTGAGATTGCTTTCCAGGTTGCCATTATGTTTCTATCTCAAATCATTATTTAATAGACTTGAGATATTATGAAGTGCTTTGTGAAGGAAAGCTCTATTTAAGAGGGAGAATTTTCCCAACTAGTTTACATATTACACATTCTTAGGGGTTAAATACTTTTTGATAGTTGATGTGGACATCCTTAAACTAAATTTATGTAACCTCCAGTGCCCTAACTCAGGCCAGTTTGGGGAGAATCAAAGGTGTGGGCAGCAGTCATAGTTATGTTAGTTGTGAGTCCCAAGGCAAGTCAACAGGTACTCCAGGGTTCCTCACTTCCTCTGTCTCTAAAATTCCTGGCACTCTCACGCACCTTGACCGTGTTGTGATTGTGATAGTTTAAGCAGTAACTCAAGATTGACTATGTTTCCTTATTACACAATGTTCATAAATTTGGCAACACCCCTAAGGCCAGGAAGTTTAAAACTATACCTACATTTTTGTTGAAGAGAAAAATGAACACCTGGGGCTCAGGAGTACTGCTCCCAAACTTTCTTTACTGTCTTCCACATTTTTTCAAGGATATACTTGCAAGGATTATTTCTCTTTCTTGCCTCCAAATTCTGGAGTTCCAGAGATGACTTTTTGTATGTGGATAGTTCCCTGGCTGGGAATTGAACCTAGGCCACAGCGTTGACAGCGCCAGCGAGGAAGCCTTAAGCCACTACACCACCGGGGAACTCCTGGGCTGGACTTTTTAATGCCACAGACTGGGTGGCTTAAAAAACAACAGAAACTTATTTCTAATGGTTCAGGAGGTTGGAAGCTCAAGATCAGGGTGCCGGCATTGTTGGCTGAGGGTTCTCTTGGGGGTTGTAGACTTGGGACTTTGCTGTGTCTTCACACAGTGGAAAGGGCTAGGGAGCTCTGTGGGGTCTCTTTTTTAAGACCTCTAATCCCATCATAAAGGGTCATGACCTAAGCACCTGTCAAAGGTGTCACCTCTTAATACCATCACATGGGGCATTAAGATTACAAGGTATGAATTTTGAGGAGATAGGCACATTCAGACCCTAGCAGTTTTGTAAGATAGTACATTTATATTTATCACCATGGATAATAACATTTTTTCTAGTTTTATGTATTCAATGAGTGAAATAGCAATCCTCTGTTATTATTTAAAAATAAAATTCAATGTTAAATGATTGATGAAATCCTTAGATACTAATTATAATCAAGCATCCACAATAATCATTATAGATGTTGTACCATTCCAGTATTCCTGGCTTACATTTGGAATCACCAAACTAAAAACAATGTTACCTCATATCTGACAAATTTTATTATTTGGCAACATCTATTTTTATAAATTTGAAGTTTTATGTAGCTTAAGTATCTGAATTAGATAAACCTAAACAACTTAACAAATTCTTATTATATAATTTATATTTAATATTTAAAGTGAAGGATGTAGAGTAGATTCAATGAACCCTTTGTTTGTTAAAAACATCAGTTAACCAATAAAGGTAAGAATAAGATTATTGCTTGCATGGTGGTACAAAAGATATCTTTGACTTCTGTTTTGTTTGCAGTCAGGTTTCTACCTATGTGCTGAGACTCAATTTAGAGTTTCTCTCTTGCAGGGAGATTTGCCTAATTTTATTAATACGCACATCAAGATTACATGCTGTATTTCACAAACCCAGTTTCTATTTATTAAGAAGTTTCAAATTTTAGAGCACTTCTACTGTGACTACAGAAAAAAAGAGTGACAATAATTTTTAATAATCTAACATTTATTCTATAATATTAAAGTTATATCATTAGATGTTTAAAATTTCATTTCCTGATTAAATTTAAAATACACATGCAGCCAATCTCAATCAGGAAACTTTCAACTAAAAAAAAAAAAGACAGAGATTTCTATTTGGATAATATACAAAAGAAGTTTAGTACGTAAGGATAAAATGAATAAGTATAGAATAAGTAGAAATAAGATCCATATTTATAAGGCAATTTCCCTTGTTATTTCAAATGCCCAATAAAAGTTTGAACACATTAATGTTTAATTCTATTTCTAATTATAATGTATGCACGTGAATATTAAAATTAATTTTCCACTACTTTTAAAAAGTAAAGAGTAACATCAGTAATTTTGTTTTTGGTTTTTGACTTAAGGAGACATAGGAGAGAATGAACCTGTGTATAAAACAGGAAGCTTAGATATAGCAAGTACCACTAGAGCAAAAACCCAGATCAGAACTACTGCTACACAGGCATCATCACAGGACTGTATGTTTAATTTTTATATCTGTTCATTATTTCAATCCTCTTAATTATTTGTGCCTGATTTCTTTAATATTAACTGCTTTTCATAATTTCAAAGTATTAATGCTTCTAGATTGGAATACATTTTCCAGGAAGAAAGTAAACCCAACAACTGGAATTTAAACTTAGTTGCATGGGATCATTTTGCCTGGAGCTACTATTAAGTCTCCACTATCCCAAGTGTTAATTAGTGAGTCTGTATTGAATTTTGTTCAGATAAAATTTGAGGCATTGAATATTTAATTTTTTATTATACAGCAGTATTTGTTTCTTGTATCCCACACTTGTGTCTTAGACACATGCATGTTGCTTATATCCTAAATAAGACACATAGGAATATTTTATAAAATTTATTTTGTAAATGGGGCCCTTAATTATATTAAGTGTCATCATTGCTATTTTGGAAAAAACAAGAAATTCCATAAAGAAGTACAAGCTTGAATGTATTTATATGTTGTTTTTACTATTCATTCATTTAATATTTACTATAACTAGGCTTTTTAATATGCTTTCTTCTGTATTTATCCCCTAACTGTAGAATTGTATGCCTGAAACCTGTGTAATCCTTGCTAACAGATGTCACCCCAATAAGTCTAACAATAAAAATGAATTAAAAAAATATTTTATTAACAAGAATATTTAATATTTAGAAAAGTGAACTATCATATTCAATGTCATCCACCCCTTAAATGGTAAGCACCAGGATATCATCTCCAAAATTCATGCTATGCAATACACAACATATTGATAGCTATGGCTTTGTTACTTGCTATAGACATCTAGTAAATAAGAATTAAGTCAGATTTCTTAATAATTTCTATTCCTTCAACTCCTCTTTCAATTGCTTTTATTTCCAAGAGTACTTTTGTATCACTCTTCATATGAGAAAACCTTTAAATAAACTTCACAATAATAGTAGACGATCATACCCTTGAGATTTGGACCTCCCAAATTATGGCTAAACTATATTTTACTATGAGTTTATTTGCTGATCTACTAAAATACGCTAACTGGTGAAAACCACTGACTATGACAGTACGAAACCACTTTCTCTGAATCAGTGCATAACATGTTTCAGCAGAGAAATTTCAAGTCTGGAGATACTTCACTTGTGTCAACTCCTGATTGTCTCTCCGAAGAACTTTGCTGTAAATAGTCTAAACAGGGGTTCCCTGGTGGTGTAGTGGCTAGGCTTTGGTGCTCTCAATGCCAAGGCCTGGGTTCGATTCCCAGCCAGGGAAGTACCCCCCACCAAAAAAAAAAATAGTCTAAACAAGGGTTATTTGTATCAGGTAGGTCTCAAACAGCTCCTTCTCAAAATTTCATTTCTCGGTTCACTTTAAAAAAAATATGATGGGATTTATAAACATAAATAAGCAAACAGCCCCTAAAAACCTTAAAGACAGATTGTACTGATAATAATGGCAACGTACACACAAAAATGCCTTCTGAATGAGGATGTCATATTACGAAACACCTCAGACTTCTTTGTGTGTCAAAATGCCAGCCCACTGAGAAGTTAACATTATGTTAAATGAGGTTTGCAACCCTAAAGAAAGCTTCACAAATTGAATAGACTCAACCTTTGCTTAAGCTTTGAAATCAGTCAAACAGGCGCTCTGTGTGCTGCTGACTGCCCACTGGAGACTCACTCACTGAAAATAGGCAGTTCGTCACTGGTCATTCCACAGACTTGGTGTCAGGAAGAGACTAAGAATTATTGTGCACGCAGGCTGACTAATTCCATCTCCCTCACATCAACCCAAGAGACAACCAAAATATATGAATGGCATTGAGTGGAAAATAAAATGTCATTTCTGGTATGTCATTATTATATGATGCAAAATAATTTATTGGCGTGAAAATAACAGCTTGCTTTAAAGTTCCTCAGTCTGTGTAATATTGCAGAGAATAACCTCACTCATTTTTAATCCACGTTCTGCTGAACCTCTTTCTGATCCTGTTTTCCAATTCGTACACATGACACTCTGAGCTGCTCAGAATCTTGTGGTTTTAGATCCCACCAAGGCAGCATGTCTAAAATTGACCTAAAATCACTCTTTCCCCTCACACAACCAAATACATTTCCTATCTTTAAAGCATGTATTTTTTAAATGACTTTTAAAAATACCAAAAAACAATGTTTAAATACTAAATACTAAAGTCTAGCTTTTCTGATTTATTAATCTATAAGGATAATTTTACAGCAGTGGAAATTTATCAGGGATAATATATCCATAAAATCTTATTTTATACTTCACTTAGAAAATCAGGATAATGTGATCTTTGTGTTGAAATTGATACAGTGATTTCATGGGCTTTGATTTTTATTATTGAACTTTGTATCTCAAATTATAAAGATTTTTGGGGGGAGTAGGCAGTGATTCCAACTTTCTATCATCCTTATTACCTCAATCAATTACAACACAATAAAAATTAAAATAATTCATATAATTACAAAATTCTTAGCACAACTCTGAAAAATTTATTATTAAAATAAAAAGGAAATTAAAAGAAAAAGATGACTTGAGAACTCAGCAAGTTCTCAAAAATAAGAGAAAAAAGAAATAGAACACAAGCCCAGGTTTGGTTTGTCGGAGAGCAAAGCCCAAACTATTTATTAGCCACTACTCCATTATGTGTCCTTGGCTGACCAGTACATCAGTTATGGTTTGTCTTAACTCGTGATGTTTGATTAATTAAATATCTATAATGAAGATGTATCCAAAGTGCTTGTCTATTGAGAACATATTTAGGAAGGGTTAAAATTATTGAGGAATTACATGGTGAAAGGAATGTTAAAATATAATCTCAATGAGGGCTAGAAATTTTGTATGTTTTAATCACTGCTTTATCATCATTACCCAGATTCTTACCTGAATAAATAGCAGGAGATCAGTAATGTATGTTGAATGAATTAAATGTTTGTATACGTTTGGCCAAGTGATACCCCCACTTCAAAAATGTAATAATAACCACCCAAGAAATAAAAGGCCATTGGAGAAAATTGGAAAGTTAATTCAGTTGTCAAATATAACTTGATTCAGAACAATATGACTAAATCATGACTGAGGTGGAAATTCTGGACCATAAACAACTTCAGTCATTCCAAGGAAAGACTGTGTGACAAATATACCTTCTGGGTGTAATCAATGCCACAAAATATACAGATCAAAGAATTGGTAGAAATCTAGCTTTATTTCAGATGGTAAATTATTCTTGAATTTTAAATCCTCCATTACTAAGTGACTACAATGTGAATTTTCAGAAGAAGCTAACTATGTTTTACGGGATGTTACATGCAAGAAATGAAATCAATGTTTAAGGCTTTCTCCACTAGATAATAGCAAGGTCATAAATGGCATTACCTAAGATATTTTCTTTTATTGCAATAATATGTAATATTTCAATGCATGAAACACAAAAGTAAGACAATGACAAATTATAATAGCAATAGCTGAACTTTTTCAAAATTATATAAATCTGATTTAAATTTGTTATTTGATTAGAACACTAATAATTTAACAAGTAATAGAATATTGAAAGTGACCTACATTGAAAATAAATGGAGAAAATTTAGGTCACAAAAGATCAGGTGCATGAATCTAACATAGTTTTTACAAAGAGCTATCAAGGATTAAGGTTCAGTATAATGTACCTGAGTCAAAAAAAATAGTTTATTTGAATTTTTTATTTTATTTTACCTGAGAGTATGTTTTTAAATTTAAAACAAGGATGATATCTATGATGTTCAAAATATATCTAATAATTATTTTGTTGCTATTGAATGCAATACAGAAGAAATAAGGTACAGAGGAAACAAGACTTGCAAGTAGATCACGAAAGAGTAGTGACGTTGTTGAAGTTCTGTGTATTTTCCATGCTTTCTTTCTTTTTGCACAAAATCATCAGGATAGTTGATGGTATAAGGTATTCTTGACTTTAAGGAGTTCACAGTCTACAAATACTCATACACATAAGTAGTGCAAGGCCGAGATGACTATGGCATCAATGAAGTAGTTGTCTGGTACTAAGGAAATATAAAATTTCTATGCCCTGTAAACAAGCCTTCACTGATTCCTAATGAATGTGTACTCTGCCATCACGATGAACATGATTCTGGGTGTCTTCAAGGAAAAATTCCACCATAGCAAAATCAATTATAACTTCCCAAAGGTTTTGAGATTATATTTTGATCTTTTTTTTCCTCTTTTGTATGCCATATAAATAAACATAAGTTTCTGTTTCTGTTACTGTGTTTCACAAAAAGTTGGATGGATTTTTTCTAAAGGATATTTTGAGATGACTTGACTTAAAACAGAGGTTATGTCATCATTTAAATTCACTGTCTGTGGGGAAAGCCACCCTGAAGACACAGGTTATCATCCTGGAGAACGCTATCACTACTGATCATAAGAGACATGCCATAGATCTTAAGATGCTACAGGGAGAGAAAACAAACAGTGATTTATTACATGAGCCTCTGTTTGAAAGTCACAAGGGCAGACACTTGGAATTGCAGGTGCTAATTTGTGGTCAAAGTATTTCTAACATGGGAACTCTAGAAAACCTTATCCAGAGTGAGTTGCAGCATGGAGGTGCTAATGTAATGTTGGCTAAGAATTTCCTAAGCAATGCAGGCATTTCTTTTTCCACACATTTTATCATATAGAATGTAATTGGGTCTGGGAATAATACAGCATGAACTTTTACTATATCTAAAAAGGAAAAAAATAATTGATTTTCTTACTAAAAAAAAAACTTTTTCAAGTAGTTCTATATTATCTCCTTCTGATATATGAGCCTTCATATATATATATATATATATATATATATATATATATACACACACACACACACACACACACACACACACACATATATATATATTATATATGTATATATGTACATATATATGTATAAATATATAACATGCTCATTAATAGATAATTAAGCACCACCATATTATTTTGGTCTCTCTTGGAATATCTTGGAGATAGTGATCATGTGTATCTATGATGCTGAAATATGAGCACCATATGGGAGCCATTAGAGTCATTAGCATGTAGATGGCAATTGAAGCATGGGAGTAGATGGAATTGCTGCCCTGGTGGAATGTATCAAATGAGAATTAAATAAAATTAAGGACATAACTTTGAGGAACTGGTATTGAAGGACAGACAAAGAGCAACCTGAAAAAGTAGACTGAGAAGAAGCAGCAGCCAGGAGTATGGGGAGAGTATGACGTCCTTGAAGTGAAGGAAGGAGGACATTGCACAAAAGACATGGAAGTCAGGTAGGGAAGACATATATATTGGTTCGAATTGCCAATTAAATCACTGCACTGTACTTAGCTCAGTTCCTAAAGCCCAGTGAGGGGAAATTGTGAGATGTCTGGGGTTGAGTAAATTAAGTTGAGGATGAGAATCTCAAGGTGGAAGGCAAGGACAGAACACAGATTATTTATAACCAGTGGGGAGGTGAATCAGAGAAGGTTTGGGTTTTGTTATTTAATGAATGCCTGAAACTATTTTTAAAGACTAATGAGAGAAACCCATAGAACAGGAGAATGTTTATGAAATATCAGGAAAAATATATATTTTTTGTCAGTTCTTACAAAACATGGAGGTGGCAAGATTAATCGAGTTCTTGTTATATTCATATATTTTTATTCTTAAGAATAACACAATTCATATAGATATAAATTCCCTTTAACAGTACTTTGGAATGACTTCAGCTCTTATATTTTATTCATATTTGCTTTTTTGTTATAAATTACACAATTCTTTCAAGTTAAATTTAAAATAATAGCCTAAATAGATCATGAGCTATATTTGTATACAACTGTGTAACATTTTCCTAGTACAAGAAAGTGAATTTTTCAATAATTATTTGTAATTCAAGTTCCTTTTTTTGTCAATATATTAGTGTACCACTTATTTTGTAGGCAAGTATGTGGGTCATATATATTGAAAGTGTCTGGTGTGGATTATAAATATATATTTATAGAGCAAATTTAACTTAAGCCCGTGCTGCCCAAATTTTATTTTCTATATTTGTAAAACATAACATTTAAAATTATTAATGAATCATGAAAATATCAATAAAGGAAGACTGAAATAATTTGTTAGGGCTTTTTTCTTAGTTATCAAAGTGAAGTAGCTTAACTCACAGGCTTTGGAGTGAAGGAAAAAACAAACATCCTTGTTTAAAATGATGGCTCCTCTGTGCTACACTGATCATATCATCTAATGCCCCTGAGCTTCAATTTTCTTATCTGTAACATGTGGATAACCAATTCCATTGGGTTGTCATAAAAATATTAAGTTAGGTGATGTTTAGTAGAATGCCTAACATGTAGCAAAGAATAGCAGAAAGATGTCTGCAGCTGCACGTAATAGAATACCCAATGATGTCTAGCTTGAACAGTTGGGCAATGTCTTTGCTGGCATTTTTTGGAATATGAGCTGAAGATTCTGGATGCCTTCTCTGTAGTGATACTTTCTTGATGTGTTTGCTTTGTCTTCAGTTGCCTCCTTCATAATGGTTAGTACAGGCATCTGGCTTCTGGCCTCATACCACGTCATTCAGAGCAAGAGATAGCAGAGGTGCTCCTGTCCATAGTAAGGAACCTTCTTTTCCCAGAAGCTGCCTCTGCCCCCAAACCTTCCCATGAGTCCAAATTCCCTGATTGAAGTCAGATGCCCATTTCTGAAGCAATCACACTGGCTGGGGGAAGGCCATGGTCTAACACTGGCTAATGTTCTTAACCAATTATTGAAAAGTTTAGGGAATTATTCTCTGTCCACTTGAGGTTACCTTTGGAGCTGGTGGTTGGGTCACTGTCTCCTGAATTGCTCTATGAAAGAGAGAAGCACCCTTAAATAATCAGAGTTTAATTTGGAAAGGATAGCAGAGTGCTGATCAGTCATCTAAATAATAGCTGGAATGCACCTCATCTTGAGTCCCTGTTTTTTTCCCCACTAAAGATTGAGGCCAAATATATTGGCCCATCTGAACTGATGTGAGGCCACATTCTGGATCAAATATCTCAGTGGTCTGAAGCTTCTTGGCTCCATACCTATCTTAGCATCTTTTCCCTGCCCTTATTTCCTGTTTTGGCACTTTAATATTAAATGAGGTAGTAGAATGAAATGAGTTTGTGTAAATGCTTTAAAACATATTAAGTAAAATAATTTGTTTATATAAAATAGTAAACTGTCTTCATAGATGTGCCTTTGTTACATTATTCTTCTACTAATGCCACATTAGTTTAGGAAATCAGAGTTGAGAATGAGTAATAAAAATGGCAAGTATCAAAGATAGACCTATAAATTAAGTGTCTCCTCTAAGTTACATACCTTCCCTGTAATCTAACATACAGAATACAAATAGAAAATAATGCCTACTGAGACATTATTTTATGCTTGGTAAAGGCAATCAAGATGAGCTCATGTGTATGTGTGCATGTGTGTGTAGAGTGAAGATGATATGGTACTTGTGGAGTGCTTACCTTCCTAATATTTTGGTCAGGGTATCAACTTCAGGACATCAGTCTAATTGTATGAACAGTCTCCTCACCATCACATAGTCAAGATCCTGTCTGTTGACACTTCACATTTTTTTACATCTCAAGTCAGAACACTTTATTCTGTGAGTACAATATTTTAATTAATTTATTAAGCAAAGCAATTACCCAAATTTTAAAAATATAAGCCAGTCTTCATGCTAGGGATATAGAAATGAGAATAACAAGTTTTCTACCCCCAAGGAGCTGAAGGTCTCATAAAACATATTCACATCGAATGATTAATTGTCATGTAATATTATAGGTGGTATAAAAAAGGCATGCATACTTATACACTGGTGCCAAGAAAGAAATAACTTGACATATATCATTGGAGTGCATCTACCTATATGCCTTCCTTGGTGGTATCAAATCTTGTGAAAGCAAAAAGAAAAATGGCACAAACACTTAATTTCCCCCATGTGACCTTAAAATGTAGAACTTTAAATGAAGAGCAGTGAATGAGTTTATAAACAAAACAAAACAAAATGTTGGTACCCATAAAGTTAATAGAAAATATTTACCAACTGTTGTGGCATTCCTTTGTTGCTTAAAAAACTCCATCGTATGTCAAAATAGGATTTGCTCATGGCAAAAAGGACCCTAACAATTGCTTTTTAAAGAGACTGTGCTCTTGTTCACAAAATAATACATGCTCATTAACAGTCAGGCTAGATAAGATCCAACTGGGTTAAAAGCAGATTAATTAGCTCGTTTGATTGTCAGAAGACTTTCATACATGTCCTTTCATACATGAACTGCCATCAACTTATAAATCTCTCATCAAAGGTCCTTGAAGTTACACTGGGTTTGTATCCACTGTTCTTTGTTATGAATGTGTTTTATCCATCATCTCATTTCCTTTTTACTGCAAGCATAGCATTTTATGGAGCATTTTTACATCCTCCCACAAAATATCTTTTATTAACCTAATGTAATCCTGCTACTTCAATGAAAAACCGAGGTATGGGGACCCACAAAGATCACAAGTATGATCTCTAGAGACTGAATGCACAACCCTTGTTTGACCATCAGCTGTGTGTGATTCTCAATGCCTTCGTAACTGCCCATCATTACCTGTCAGGTGTGGATCCTGCTAACTACTCTAATCACACTTACTATTGTAATTAAAGCACATATTTGAAAGTAAAACCACCGTATGTTGTATGTGTATAATGTGTATATATGGGTAATTTTCTCTGGACAACCTCGACCTATTATATACCATATATGTATGGTACTAATAATACACACACACACACACACACACACACACACATATATAAATATAAATATATATATATATGGTATTACAAAATGATTATTTTATATTAATCCTGATCTTAGTTCAAGTTGCTGCATAGAATCCTCTAGGAAGCCAGGTATACTGTACACTCTCTCCAGAAAATTTCAATAGATAAAGATTTTGGTGTCATGTGTAATTCATTACAGTTTGATTAAAGATGGGCTCATGTATTTCTGATTTTTCAGAAAATTTAAAAATGCATGGAAAGGCCATATATATCTTAAACTTAAGAACTTAGAGTACGTAATTATAAGAATGTAGCATTCATTCTACAATTTATAAATTTAAAATTTTTCTTTAATTTCACTACTTGGTTTATGGAATACTGAGAACTAAATCTTCATGAGTAGTAATAGAAAAGCATTTAAAAAGTATTTTTATATCATTCCAAAACATACTCATCCAAGTACACTTTTAACTAAAAGAAAACCTCCATAGGCGTTCATTTATATGTACATGTACACCTATGTACATGTATATATCTATATGTACATATGTATCTGTAATGTATATGTTTATGTAATTTTGACCCAACTTTCAAATATATACAAAGAGATTTATTATGAGGATTTATTGGGTCCCATGGTTATAGAAGCTGAGAAATCCTAACATCTGCCATATGTAGGCTGGAGACTCCAAGCCCAAAAATTGGAGAACCAAGGAAGACAATGTGTAAATCTCAATCCAAAGTCCTGAGCACCAGAAGTGCCAATGTCTGAGGGCAGGAGAAGACCCATGTCCCAGCTTATCCATAGGGCACATTCATCCTTCCTCTGCCTTTTTGTTCCATTCAGGCCCTCAAGGAATTAGATGATGCCCACACACACACTGGGGATCTTCATCACCCAGTCTACCAATTTCAATGCCAATCTCTTTCAGAAACTTTCCCACAGACACATCTAGAAATAACGTCTACCAGCTGTCTGGGCTTCCCTTTGCCCAGTTGGATTGACACAGAAAATAACCATCACAATCACCTGATTCAATATTTTTTCTACTTACTCAGCATCTCTATTAGATTGCCACAAAACCTTCCCTTGAATATTACCTGTCACTTTAGTTCACATACTCACAAACCCTCCCGTCCATTACTAGAAATCTGTTGGAAAGTTTTATAGAACATTTTTTTGAATCATAAGAGCATTGTTGGTCTAAGAATGTGATTGGTAGTAGAATAGAGGTGTGCTTACCAAACAAGGAGATACATGAATTAGGACATTACTAGTGGCTGTAAAAAACAAACAAACAAACAAATAAAAACAAGCCCCCAAATATATAATGGAACAATGCAAGGTAAGTTTATTCCTCACCCAAATCAAGTTTGAATATATGCTCATGGCTTGCAAAAGACATTTCTCTTTGCCACACTGGGAACCAGAGTTCTCTCTTAGTTCCCTGCATCCAGATGGATGATAAGGAAAAGAGAGAGTGGAACATCGTATGAGAGAGAGTATTTATGAGCCTGTTCAGTCACATTACTTTGATCAGAATCCATGGTCAGGTTTAATTGCAAATGAGACTGAGGATGTGCTTCCAGCTGTGTGCCAGGAGGGAAAAAGAACAATGCTCATATAATTTGACACCTGCCTAGCTCTCCAGCTTAATTTAACTCATTTAACTCCATGCTTCTCATTGTGTTTCAGCCATATTGACTTTTTCTTTCACTGTTCAAAAAGCACTACAGCGTCTTGACTCGGGCTGTTCCTTCTACAAGGAATGTATTTAACTTCACCTGTTTAGGCAGCTCACTTCTATTTTTCTTTCTTTTTGTTTTGTTTTTTTTTGTGGTCTCTAGCATTTTTTATTGTTATGTCACTTATCGGGGTGACATTTTTTAGCAAGGATTACATAGGTTTCAGGCATACAATTCTACAGTGCATTGTCAACTTGTTGTATAATAAGTTCACCACCTAATGTGACTTCTCTTTCCATCACCTTATATTTAGCTTCCCCTCCCTCCTCTCCCACCCCCTCTCCCATCCCCTCCTACTTGCCCCCAAATAAACATTAAACTATTGATTGCATCCATAGGTTTTTTTGTTTGTTCATTCATTTTCTATCTTTGTTGATTTCAGTTTATTTTTCATTTAGAACTTAATTCAAATGTTTGCTTTACAGGGCTGCCTGCGATACATTCTTAGGGTGTGTTATTTATAATACATACTTTATAATTTTTATAGTATTAATTCGACAAATGTTTATCTTCCCAACTAGACTCTAAGCACCCTAATGACAATGACCATGCCTGTCTGCCCTCTATTATACCACAGAGTCTATCAGAGAGCCTAGAGAGCATGAAAAATATTTGTTTAATTAACAAATACAGCAAAATTCTACCCTCTAACTCTCAATGATGGATCTCCCATACTATGAAGCCTTGATCATAAAAGTAAAATTATAGATTCTTCAAAGCAAGTAGTTGTGACTTTTAAAGTTTCAAAAATAAAAGGCTGTAAATATGTAGCTTAAACTATATCATCAGATGCTAAAAAGTGTAAAATATTTAAAAGGCCAAGACTATCTGACTGTAAAAATAGATGTGGTATTTTGTTGTAAAATCCTGACAAAACCCCCTCTTATTTGGCTACCATATATGAGAGTCAATGCATAGAATATAGAACAGTTAGTATGATTTTCACATATAGCTTATTAAGTAGAAGAAAGACTCTTTCCATCTTTCTTCAATATCTGTGACAGATTGTCTTGATCTTTTTCATTGGCTCCTCTTTTTCAGGGCAACCTTTATGCCTAAATGTTATCCATGGCACACTTACCCTTGTTTTATTAGTGTTCAACTAGCTCTTTGTGGGTGATGTCAAGTCCTCTCACAGCATCACCTATCATCAATAAATAAAATGTTCCAAATCTATAATTCAAGCCCTGTCTTTTCTTTTGAGTACTGATTCTGCATTTTCTTTGCTGATCTTTACTCAAAGAATTCTGCATCTACCTGCGATTTGATCTATTCTCTAATTAAATTCAGGACGACTCTGCTTCCTTTCCTCCTCCTTTTCTTCCAATATTTTCTGCATTAATTCATGGTATCACCTTCTGTCTGTTGTCAAAGCCAAAAGAAAAATAATAATCATATCTCATCTTCCCTAACACATTTGCTATGACCAGGAGAAGGGAGAGTCTTGACTTGTGAGCTCCAGATGCCCACTTTGGTCAACTGTGCAAATTCAAACCTGACTGTCCTGAAGTTTGGATGGGAAAAGAAAGCCAGTGCCAGTGCTGTTCTGCAGGCTAGAAAAATCCCCAGGGCTTGGAAACCTCCCAGGTTCTCACAGACAAGGTCCATTCTGGGCTGGGGATCCCTGTGTCAGCTAGGGTAAGATGGCTTCCCAGGAGGAGACTATCCAGGACAGAAAAGTCTCCAGAAAACAACAACAACCATACACAAACAAACAAACAAACAAACTAAACCAAGAGGCTCTCAGAAGATCTGGACAAGGCTGGGTGGAAGAGTTCCCACAAGATATTGGTTATAATTGCACTCCGGCCTTTAGACCAGGTGATACTAAAGGCACCACACATGGCATTTCTGTGCTTTCCCACCTGCTACCAGAGCCTATGGGGAAGTTGCAGTGTTTGCAGGTGTGTGTACCCAGGTCTCTATACTGTATGTATGAGCCATGTGTTGCTTCTACCCTGCCACAAAACAATCAGCCATTCCATATATTACTCCCAGTATATGAAAAACTCCAAATTCTTACTTTCTGGTGCCGAAAGATTGTTTAGAACAGGTAGGAATCAATGCAAGAATTCTCCTTCAAATAGAAAAGTTAAAAAATCAATCTCCTAGGTTCAAGTGTATGGGAAGGCTGAAGTTTGGCATTCAGTACAAAAACATCCTTACCATCCCAGTCCAAGAATGCACCTAATGCAGGTCAAAACCTCGAATTTCATCATTCTGCCTCTTATGCGTAGAGGTATTTGCCTCGTTTGTTGGCATTGTGCACACGGATACGTACATGTTAATCTCTGGTGGTGTGCTCAGAATATTTCTCTATAGTTAGATTATTAATGTTTGGTTAATTGACTTGAAGGAGTTTGATTCATATAATACTTTGAACTAGCAGAGTTTTTAAGAATAATACTGATGAACTCTTGGTAACATTGATTTATAATCAATTCATTTTAAAATGTATTTCTGGGGGTGTCCCTCGATTAGGCCCGTTCATTCATAACCAGATTGCACTTGAGAAGGAGACAGCTGGATTACATATTTTGTCAGTGTTGGACAAACCCTTAAGATTCCTGGGAGTCCCTTGTTAGGGAGGTAGAAATGAGTTAGAATAGAAGGTTGAATTAAGAAGAAAAACATTTAAATATAAATCTATATAAATCTTGCATCTGAGAGAAGAAACCTGTCTCTGTTCTTTGAATCAAAATATATTGTTGTGCTTTTTATTTTCAGTGTTATAATTTTTAAAATTATTATTAATTTTAGGTGTACAAAATGATATAGTCATTAGACATTTATATACCTCACAAAGAGATATAACCCCACCAAGTCTACTACCTATCTGAGACCTTACAGAGCTATTACAATACCACTATTTCCTATGTTGTATTTTAAATCCCAATTATATATATTTCTAAATTATATTTGAATTTGACATTCAATATTATTTTATATTAGTTTCATGTGTACAACATGATGGTTAGGTATTTATATAATTTATGAAGTGCTCCCCCTGAAAAGTCTAGTGCCCCTCTGACACCATACATAGTTTCTACAACATTATTGACAATATTTCCCATACTGTATTTCACATGCCCAGGATTATTTCGCAACTACCAATTTGTACTTTCTAATTTCTTCACCTTTCTTACTCATTTGACCCAGGAACCCTTCCATCTAGCAACTATCAGTTTGTTCTCTATATCTATGAGTCTATTTCTGTTTTGTTTGTTCATTTATTCTGTTCTTTAGATTCCACATATAAGTGAGATCACATGATATTTTTCTTTCTCAGTCCGACTGAGCATAATACCCTGAGTCCATCCATGTTGTCGCAGATGGTAAGATTTCATTGATTGTTATGGCAGAGTATACTCTATTGTATATACATAATCTATAGTTGTGCTTTTAAAATCTAGCCTCAGTCTACTGGTAGAGCCTAATCTGCCAATTCTTAATACCACTTCCTCCTCCACCTGAGCATACAGCTTCCTTGTTCCTCACAGATCAAAGATCAATGCCTGGCATATAGTAGATGATCAATAAATATTTTAGATTGAACAGAAAAAACTCACAACCAAATAGTACCTTTATATTTCCTCATCTCTGTATCTCTACTTACGTTATTTCTCACATGTAATGCCTTTTTTTCTTTTCCTTCCTTTCAAAATTGTATTTATCCCAATGACCTATCATGTGTCACTTCCCCATAGGAAGGTTTCATATACTTTCTCAGCCCAGCTTTGGTAATTAGTCATTCAGTCTCCAAGGCTTTCCTGGAATATTTGTAATTTGCAACTCTGTTAGTCTATTATATAAGCTATCTTCTGACTTGTGTTTCACACACACACATAATTATTATTGGCATATCTATATCCCTGAGTACAAACATTAAACTTTTTTTTCCAGCAACTTAAAAAATCGCCTAAAATTTCAAAGCTATTTTACAAACAATTGACATAAAAAGTAAGTTTCTTGAATACTACAATTAACTTGAGAAAATTTTATGCCAATCTTTTAGTAGCCATTGGTGGTTCATTGATGCTTTAAAATAACTTATATAACCAATCCTCTGCAATTTGTGTCTTCACATCTGTTCTACTCATTTTAATAAGTGACAAGAGGATGCATTATGCATAATAGGCAGGGGTATACTGGTGAATATTTAAAAACTGCTTTCTTCCCCCAAATGTAAAATCCTCAACATGTGGTGTTTGCTGATTTATATAGTGTAAATACTTCCACTACAGTAGATTTCTAATTACCAATGTGAAGTTGCTCAGGCTGGAGTTGAGATGTGCAGTTACACATCATCATGTAGCATCTTCACTGTACAGATACCACAGATATAAAAAACTTCAAGGACACAGATAATAGTAAAATGCAGTTTTAAACAATGGATATGTTTCACAACTGGCTTGCCAATTCTTGCAAATTTAGCGATCAGCTGTTTGTTGCTGATATGAGTTGGTTTCAACAAATCTGTAGAATGGATTATAATATATTCAAATTATATAATCACCCTCTAGAATGTTATAAGAATATTGACTTACAAATAAAATTTTAAATTAATTGATTATATGTCAGTATTATCAAGAAACATACTGTATGATATTTGATTTCACTAATATTATTCTTGAAAACTCTGCTATTTTAAAATATTATGGATTCCCTGGTGGTGTATTGTAGTAGCACTAGGCTTTGGTGCTTTTACCGCCACGGCCTGGGTTCGATCCCTGCTCAGGGAACAACAACAACAAAAAGTTGTAAGATTTATTAAAATGTCTTGAGACAATGATCAAAATGTATTAATACATTACTTATCAAGTATATTTGTACAAAAAAGGCACATCTGGAAAAATATGTAATAGCGTTAGTACAGGGCATTATGGTGATTAAGAATGGTATTTTCCTTTAAGAGAGGTATTAAACTTTTAGAAAGATTTAGATAAATTAATTTTCATACTCCCAGTGGCCACTAAATAACACAACAAAATGATGATACATCATATATTTAAGTATTGTGTACAATTGTTCATAGCCTTTGGAAGGAACACTTTTGCAAATAGTATGTGGAAATCTACTCACCACGCTACAAAATTGCTTATATTCAGGATACCTGGCAGGCATTCCCTAAACTACCATCCGTTTTCATAAAAACAAAGACATCCAAATGGTGCTTACTAAACTTTAGTCTTTCTATGTATATTAAATTTGCTTATCCTGTCACTTGATAATTTCTTAATTTAATGCACAAATATTAGAGCTCATTTCTGGACACAACTCTGGCTATGACCTGGCCCAACAGCTATTCTTGAAGTACATAGTTGGTCTTTGCTGTTTGGTTGGATATTGATTGACATTCGTGCTTTTTAGCATGTCAAGGTATAAAAACCATTTTATTGACACTGCAGCACAGAAAGTTGTAATCAGCTTATCTAAAATTTATGGAAGTTATGGATGATTCAAGTAGTAGGCCAACGGCTTCAACTCCTTTAGATTGTATACCAATGTAACATTGTGCTCTAGAACAGTCTATAAAACAATAAGAATATAAATTCAACTGTATATACATATATTCACTCTATATCCATGTAGATTTTAGATTATCATGAGTAGAATGCAACAAAATTCTATTGAATCTTAGTTAATCCTACAGGGCATATCAAATGGATGGATATTGAGAGGAAAGCAGGTGCTTTATGGACAGCTAATGTGGGATGAAATGCTATAAGGACATTCAGAAGCACAATGTCTGGCTATACAGCAGGCTGTGTAATAATGAGAGGAAACAGCAGCAGGCAGAATGGCAAATAATCGGCAATCAGAAGCACCATGATTAAGAAGAGTACGTCGGCGCTGAGATGATGAGGCTAAACTACAAACACCATCACCTTCTATAAACACAACTACAGTTATAACTCAAAAGAGCTCTTTCAAACAATTTTTAGACATATTCAATCTGAGAAAAAAACATAAAAGGGAGAAAAATAAAAAAGAAATTGATAAAAGGGCTAATGTGAGCCATGATGGTCTTATTCATTACTATAATACAATGGTTTAGAACCTGGGTTTTGGGGATAGACAGCCTGGATTTGAGCGTGAGCTGTTATTTATCTATTTGTGTAAACTTGGGCAAGTTTACACAAATTATATAACTTAAAATCTTTATGCATGTATTTCCTCATTTGTGAAATACTGATTAAAATGGTATCATATCTCATAAAGATATTGTGATCAACAAATTAAATAATGCAAAGAAAGCCTTTGGCACTATGCCCAACATGATGAAAATGTTCTGAAAAGTGAACTATTATGCTCATCCCCACTGCCTAGTAAATAGGGTGACAAGTAGCAGCCAATAAATGTTGGGGTTGAATGAATACATACTACCATCAAAGACGCTTTCAAAAATAACTGTGAAACAAGGTGCATTCCTTTGGGGAGAAATGAAAAAGTTTTATGGAGCACAGAAGTGCTTTATTCTCATTAAGGAACTCTAAAAGCATTCTCTCTATTATTATTATTTCTTATAGAATTTTATTAAAATAAGTGAAAACAACTGTACTCCAAGTGATATGGTTTTCCCCATCACCATTTAGAGGGCAGATGGCCTAGTGTACTAGACATCTTGATAGAATTTCACTGAATGTGTAGTATTGGAAGTAAAACACAATCATAGAATCACAGATTTGAATAAGATTTTAAGGATTATTTAATGTGCTCCATTGTAATAGGAATATTGGTTGTAAAATCCATGAGTGTGTAAACTCCAGTTACATATCCACAGAAAATGATATCAATGTTAGCTTTAGAAATGAAACACCATAATAATACATAATGACCATTTAAAAACTGAATACATTTAGCAGACCAGGAGCCTCACTCATACATCTTGATAATTGTTACATATATTTAATAATTTACTTTTTACCCTTTTATGGTGGTTTTACATAATAGTCATGCACTGTTCCATTAATCCTTTGTCTTCTCTACACTTTAATTATACTTACTTAGCATTCTGACTCTCAAATAATTGCAATATATTATTTTATAACTTAAAAACCAAACAACTATTTTCGACTCTGAACACATGTGCATTTCTAGGGATACTGCTTTTTGAGTTATAAATAAAGTTGGAAAGTATATTTAGTTACAGATCAGTGCTGTTGAACAAACATAATATGATAATTTTACTTTATTATTATTTATTAATCTTGGTAGAATAAAATAATAAATAACATAGCAGTGATTAAACTATAAAATATTCACTCACAAAAATTGTTAAAATCATAGCCATTAACGACCTCCCCTCTACTCTTGGTGTTGTGTTCTGACCCCTGGCTCTCCCCAGAAGGCCACTGCAGCCTTCTAAAGTCATCACTGTTTGCTCTTCTCCAGATTACATACTGCTGGAGATGAATATGTCCTCTCTTCCCTTGTCACACTCACCTGGATAAACCTCAACAAACGCTAAATCCAGTTCCTGCCTACTCTATTCCTTCATGCAGGCAATAAGCCAGGAAAACGCCATTAGTTTCCCTTGTGTTTCATGACCATTAATTGAAAATGGACCCTTAGTGTTGGGCCCCAGCCCCACTCATCCATGCAAGACGTCAATACAGCAATTGCCTCTTCTCTTTCCTGTTACTCCAGTTGTGCTTTTCTAGTACTCTATTCACCGTACTAACATGCTGTTATTTTTCCTTTCAAAAAAAAGTTTCCTTGACCCAATAAACTACCCAAATTCCTGCCTTTTCTTTGCCTTCCTTTAGGGCACAACTCCTGGGGCGTTATTTACATTCACCGTCTGTCATTTCTTTGTCCCAGTTACCTTTTGAACACCTCCAGTTTAGCTGTCGTCACCATTAATCTATCAAAATAAATTTTGCCAGGATTACCAACGATTTTCATGTTGCTAAATCCAGCATTCCATTGACATTTCTTATTTATTGGTCTGTCAGGAACAGTTGACACAGTTGTCGTTGTCTTTCTTGGGATGTGTTCATTTGGCTTCTGGAAACCCTTATTAATTTCTTCACTGTCTCGGTGGACAACTTGCATATCTTGAAATATAAAAATGCCCCAGCATTTCACCCTCAGGTTTCCTTTTTATCTAAATCATTCTATCTGTGGCCTTACTTAGGATCATGGCTATAAATACCATCTATACTCTGAAGGCAAAAATACGTATCTTTACCCAGAACTCTTCCCTGAACTTCCCACGTTGAAGTCCAAGCTGCATCTTCTCAATTTCAGTGATTAAAATTCTCAAATGAAAGTGGTTAAAATGGAAATTCTACCAATTCCCCCCCAAAAACATTTTCCTTAATAGTTTCTTATCTCAGTAATTGACAGTTTTAACCTTCTAGCTTTGGTAAAAGGTATTGAAGTCATCCTTGACTCTTTAGTTTCTCTAACATATCACATCTAACCCAGCAGCGAATCCTATCATCTCTCCCTTCAAAACATATCCAGAATCTGATTGCTTATTACCACACCTGTATGACCACCATTGGCCAGACAGCCACCATCTCCCATCTAAATTATTGCAATAACTCACTAGCTTTTCTCTTTGCTTCCACCCTTGCACCCTTCTAATAATTTTATGCTCAATAGGTTAGCTGGAATGATTCTTCAATAATTAGTTATATCACATTTCTCCTGTACTCAAAACACTCCAATTATTCAGTGTATTATTTAGATTTAAGTTACAGGTCTTACAATGGTTCCCAATGGTCTAAAATGGTCTGGCTCCCCTATTTCCTCTCTGATTTCAATTGGCTAGGCATGTTCTACCTCAAACTTGTTCTTTCTTCTGCCTAAAACTATCTACCGGCCTTCTTCTTTCTCTTCTTTTCAATCTCTCTTCAAATATTTCCTCAAGTCAGGTCATTTACCCAATCTTCTTATATTTAAAAATGAGGACTATACCTTTTACCACCTTATGAAATTTCTTACTTTTACACCATCTTAATGTTTTTCATAAAACTCACAATGCCTGATTTACTATCAAAGTATTGGTTGCTGTGTGAGCCCACCCACATAACGTTTAGATTGAGATTAATAGATATCTAGTTGTATTTACTGCTGAACCACTAGTGCTTACAATAATGGCTAGAACATAATGGACACTAAATAATGTCATGAATGAATTAAGCCCATAATCAGTCATTGCCATTGTACTTTATGCTATTGACAATGTTCTGAAAAACTACATTTAAAATTATGATTTATATAGATTTACATTTTCTCATTAATTTCCATTATGCTTTCAAAAACATGTTTCCCTGGGGAGTAAAATGACCTTAAACACATTTAAGGGGTCTAACATTTATCTTTAAGAGCATTTTCTCTTTGTAAGCCTGCAAGCTAGACACATTCATTTCTCCCACACAATTCCCATTAAAGAAGTATTTAAATGAGCAGGTGACTCTCAACTATTCATTAACAACACACTACATAGTCATTTTGAGGTGGAAGGAAATACTTGCTAATTCTCGAGCACTCATGAAAACCTGGCCATATTCAACAACAGAAATGTGGAAATTTTCTTTTTATTAGAACTAACATACTACAAATATGTGATTTGCATTAAATTGTATTGGCACTTAAAAAAATAACTAAGATTGTTCTTGTTCTCATTAGCACTCAAATTAGAAAATATTTATGTAACTGATTAACTTCATAGAGCACTAATTTTATTTCCAAGTTATTTTTTTCATTTTTTGCACATGCAAACATAATTTTAAAAGATAAAGTGATGAAAATTACCAGCCTTCAATTACAAGCTTATAGTAATTTGTTCATATTTCACATATACACATATGTACATGTAAATATATACACACATATGTACATATGTGTGTCTCTCTCTCTGTGTGTGTGTATGCATATATATATTCATTCTATACCTTTCTTGTATTTCTATTGTTGAATTGTTACATTGTACCATAGTTTCATTATATGTGTGTGCTTACCGAGGGGAACCAAAAAAAATCAGAATTTATTTATAAAAAATTGTGTGTTTATCCTTACACGTTTAAACTTCAGTCACCTTCAAAGTACTCTCTGTTTGATGCAAAACACCTATCAAGATGCTTCTCCACTGCTCAAAACTCATTTTCAAACTCTTTGATTTTGATGCCTTTTAATGCTTCAGTTGATTTTTGTTTCACCTTTTCCACATTGGCAAAATGTTTCTCTTTGAGGAATTTTTTCATTGAAATGGCATACTGTGAGCCCCAAGAAAGCATATGGAGCCAATTTCCTTATTGATTTCTTCATTTTCAAAACCCATCTTGGTACCTGGCGTGTAGTTTCTTGTCAATAAATGTTATGCTGATCTGTAGAGCAATGTGTTGCTCTCAGCCAGTTTTTCCGAACTGTTACCAAACTTGGCAAGGTTATGACACCTTACAGACTTGTTTGTACAGTGCTGCCAAAGTAAGTGTGCCAGCTTAATTGTCAGATATGGGTACAAGGACAGCTCCGAAATTACTTTGAAGGCTGGACTAGGCACTGGTGTTGGTGTGTAGCTTCTCAAAGGGAATATTTCCAAGATGACTGTAGTGATACTCAGCAATGAGGTATGTAGAACTTTTTCTAGGATGAGTTCAGTAAATTAATTGTCTGAACTTGCATACTAACTTTGCAATATCTGAATAGTATTCTAAGGTTTCACGAATAGAACACTCTGAATACTAAACATCTTTTGGGGATGTTGTAGTGCTAATTATCATAATTAAACTAAAAGAAACTAAAAATTATTAAAAACATTTGTTAACATTCTGTAAGATATAAACAAATGTTCCAAATGTTTCCTTTTTTATCTTTTTCTTTCTGATTTATCAAATACTTCAGTTTCAGAAGCATACTATATTAAGAAAATACGAAGTGACTGACCTATTGTTTGTCTTAAGCCTAGGTTGAGAATGACATGAATCTACATTATATGCTAAGTTAATTCAGGAAGTGGGTACAGCTCTTTCTTAAGAGTTTGCCAATACTTCCTGTATTAATCATATCTAGGTTAATCTGAAATAATAAAGATAATCAACAGTTTTTTCAATGAGAAACACTTATTTTAGAATATATATAGGTAATAAGTATGCAAAAGTAGGCAGAAGAATTCTGTTAAAGAGAAACAATGAAGGAAGTCTAGCTCTATAAGCTATTAAGAGATATGATAAATCCTCAATAAAGAAAACAGTATGGTACTGGTATAAAGAAACAGAATAGAAATATGCCTAAATACATATGGAAGATTCATGTACATAGAAAATAGGATGGATACAACAAAATAAAAAACATTAAGTTGGATCTCTGTGTCACCAACTTCTTTGCACAATCAGAGGTTTAAATGAAGTAAAATGATAAGAACTAGTGTAATGACAGTAATTCTGAAAAATATAGTGGAGATGGATATGCAAATCATTTGTAGCAATAGTCAACAAAAACTTGTAGTGAAGACAAATGTTTGATTTGGGGGACAAAGGAGAGAATGGCATCGAAATTTGTTTGAATTTGGAAGAAGTTTGAAGTTTGAAGTGATAGAGAACGGGTGTCAGTTGCACAACATGGGAATTGTATTTCGGGCTCAGAAAATGTGTATATTCATTTTCACAGAGATATGTAAGAGTGCATGTGGCATGAAATTTTGGCAATATCCATTGGAAAGATGTGAAAGGAAGAGGGAAGGGTGAAGAGACCCTAGGTTGGACATGGAGAGACTTCCATGGAGGAGGTACTTTAAAGGATGGGTAGGTGATCAACAGCAGCAGTTGCTGCAAAAAGCTTGCTGTACGTGCAGAGTAAGACAAGAGACACAGTGTTATTTAAAATATTTTTGTCACCAATCAGTGTTAAATATTACATAACTGTATTGCCCTCTACACTAATTAAAACTGAAATTTCACTGGTTAGGAAATACACAGATAGAACTATTTATTTCGAAAGGTGGAAAAATGTTATAGGGGATCCATTAAGAATCAGTTCTGGCAGGAGACTTATTTAATTTGTCCCAAATAATATGGAACAGAGAAGGTACAGTAAAAATTTTAAAGGTTGAAATGGCAAGTATTGTACAATATTGTGCAGGAGATAAAGTATATTAAAATTCACCAGGGTGATTTCACCTTGGAGATCTCAGAATCTCATACCTTACCTCCTTAGTCTTCCCCAGGTGACAAGATAATCTTGTTGTTGTCTTCAATTTCCAAATGCATTAAAAGTGTAAGAAAATATAATCAAATCGAATAACTTAAATCTTAAAAAACATATCTTTGTAAGCATCAGGCTCTGCACCACAGAATATACAAGTAAAGGTAAGTTAGTAAAGTACATAAATTAAAAAATGCAACAATATCTTTCCTCCAATACAAAATCCTACTTTACATTGTTACTTGTGATTGTGCATCTCCATTTGAACATGAAAGCTTCATAGAGGCCTATTTTTATATTCGTAGTCATCTTTCTGTATGACTTGGATAGTCATGAGTATTTTATATATTATTGTATTTATTTCATACCCAAGTACTATCAGGTGGCTGATATTGTTATTATTATTATTATTATTATTATTAATTTTCCATTTTACCAGTGAGAAAATGGACTCAGAGAATAACTTGCTGGTCATCAAACATAACTTTTTGAGTCCAAAGTACTACATTTTCGTCACATTGTGGAGGCATCCTAGTACCTGAACTGTACTGATGTCCTTAATATGTTATGTTATGTAGAAAAAAGGAGTTTAAGATGGCAAAGGGTCACAGGGTCAAGTTATAGCAAAAATAAACTATGGATATTTAATGTGGAGCCAAGAAGAACAAACAGAGATTTTAAGCTCTCATAAATATTTTGAAGGTTATGATATCATACATGATTATAATTATGCTTAAGTATTATTTTGTTATTATTATTTGAATCCCTAGAAATAACTAATGGTAGATGTAACAGATTTTAATTCAATAGACAGAATTTTTGGGTAACGGGAATAGTGAAGTAAATAATATGATCAGTCCTTATCGCTTGTGATGACAAAGAGGACAGGTGACTATGGATGCTGTTGAAAAAGTCTTAAAGCGGTGAGCTAGTTTCTTCCAAGAGTTACAAGTCTATAAAATTTCTGTAGAGAAGTGAAATATGTAGAACAAAAGTATCAGCTCTTTTTATTCCCCAGCCTCACTTTAGATGAAAACCTCTGATTTACTTAGAGCACTCATATTTATTTATATATACGTCTTTTGGAAGCAGAATTGATTGCAATTATAATTTGGCTAAAATCTTAAATACTTCATTAACATCAACCCATTTACTATTTTGGTATCACTCTTAATAATACTATTAATGTTATTTTGCCTATGAATGTGAATGGATATGACAGAATTATTAGAATGAGTCACACCTCAAATCCTTTTCCTTATATTTATTATAGATGGGAAAAAGTTTTATAATCTTGTGGAAAGTGAGAAAATAGTCATTTGACCCTGAGTGTCACGAATAAAGTGGGTAAGTGAAACTATGTAGTATATACAAGGGCTGTCCAGAAAGTGCCCAGCCATGTAATAGGAAAAATAGAAGCACTTAGGGCTGGATTTCTTTTGGACAGCCCTCGTGTAATTTCTAAATGGAAGTTTGCATAATACACCAAGAAATTTTCTGAAAATTGTTTTAGTAGTCACAGAACTGTACTATTTAGTGGGAATTAGGTGACATAAAGATAATGTTTGATAAGGGAGGCAAGAGAGACTCTTCTGAATTGCACAATATTAACTTCTGTGAAAACCACATTTGAATATTATTGTTTGTCATTGGGAATATTGGAAAAAGATCAGCTATATTACTATAGTTCTTTTATCCAGTTGATTAAACCTAGATATAGCTGTCAATCAATTAATTAAGTAGATGATGAAGATAGATAAATAGATAGATGACAGAGGATAGAACATTCAATTTTATGTTTTATTCCTATCGCCTGAATATCTGGAACTTAATTGTATTACTTTGAGCTCAAATATTTAATTCAACAAACAGAAATAAAATCTTTTCACTCAACAAAGCCCACTTACTTTGCTGTAGGAATTATAAAACAAAATCAGCAGTTGCCTGAGATTTAGTACTTGAAATCATCATCATTTTAAGGCCGGGTGTCTCCTACGTTTTAGATCTCATGCTCTATATTCTCTGGCAGCTGACACTCATTTGCTCTCAATGGGTGAATAAGTAGTCGGTGAGTGTCCGTGATGTCAAGGAGCTGTCATAATTTCCATCCATGTTGTTTGCTCAGTTAGACAGTGCAGGAATTAAATGTGACCATGCTGATGTCCCTATATGCTCTTTTGTGCAGCCCCAAACTATATAGCAAAGCAGTTAGTGCCAGGAGTAAGGGCCGGCATCTTTTACTACTATAAGGAATTCACACTTAAGTACAGGACTATTGTGTTCCTTCTTTTAGAAATGAGTCAACAAAAGTATAGTTTCCTCATTTTAACTCAAAAGTTTTCTAAGATGAGTATGGTTTGGCCAGTCAGTCCTACAGGGGAAAAATGTATAGAAACATTGATAGGCTGTCAGGTTTTGAGCTAATTTCAAACATATATTAGGGAAGATTTTAATCATCTTTTAAAGTGTTTCCTGAAGTTCAACCTTCAAAATATTTCTGGATTTATCTCAGTCATATATTAATTATATCCCACACATCCAATGGTTCTTCTTAGTGTTCCTGTCACTGTACATTGATGGATCCTTAGCTGGCATTAGCCAACTCAGCAGGGGTAAAACTACGGGCATCACCTTCCTTATTAAATGGGCTTGGACTCAGTATTTTGTCACAATTTTCTTGTTCAGACATAGAACTGTGCACTTTACACTTTACTTTGTCTTCTGTTCCTTTGTTTGCTTTAATAATATTTATCATTATTTTCATTTTATAAAAATGACATTCATTTAAAGAAAATAGAAAATGCAGAAACATTTAAAAAACATCAAAATCCCCTGCGATATCATCCAGATTGGAGCATTATTGTTTTGAGCTATGCTTCATGTTCTCCATCTTTTAGTGTTAAGCTAAAAAAATCATCTCCATCATAAAATAATTTTGATCATTTCAGCAGGACGTTCTCTCCTTACTGGCCTTACTGTCAGTATCATTCAAGTGTCACATACAGTTTTGTTGAAGGTATTTATGCAAATATATTGTTCCCTTTTCCAGGTTTAAAACTCTTTAAGGCCAGGTCACATGCTTGTATGTTTCTTTGTAGAAGACAGATCTAATACAGTATATAATGTTTATGTAATATTTGTTGGATGCACTTAGTAATACACATTTATTTGAATTAATTAAATAAACAATTTAATTCTCTTCTCTAGAATGAAAATACATGCAAGTAAGTTGATGAAGAGAAAGCATGATTTCCCGTTGAGTTAATAATGGGCACAGATTACATGCTTCACTGTAGCACATTTCTTCGTATGATACAAAGAGCATTGCTAGGTAAACGGTTGCATAGAGTCATGAGAAAAATCTATTTCTCCTCATACCTCTCTCACAGAATACAGTATTTAAAATAATTGATATGAATCTAAAACGTTGTCTTTTTGTCCTGTTAAGATTTCTGCTACTTATTTTCATTTTCCCCCAAGCTTTCACTCTAAGCAATTGGCTAGTTTCAAAGGTTTTTAGTGTTAATTGTTGATTGCTTTAGTTCCATCTGTTCTTTCTCTTCTCGGAATTAATTTTTCCATACGTGATTCTTTTTTTTTTTTTTTTTTTTTGCGGGGAGGAACAAGTCTCAGACAGTTAAATGAGTTTTACTTACTGGATAAGTGTCAGCATTGTGGTGGAGACAATGTTGCGCTGTCCCCGTGTCCCCCCGCCGCAGCCCCGGGGACGCCCTGGCCGGGCTGGCTCACTCCGTGGACGGCCACTCCTGCTGTGCGCTCGGCCACTTGCATGTGGATGCAGCGCGAGCCCTGGCCCCAGGCCAGCGGGCCGTCGTGGCCCAGCCCCTTGCCGTCCGGGCAGCAGCCACGAGGGCCTTCCGACAGGGGCCGCAGTTCTTCTCGTTGGCCACCCAGAGCCAAGTGGCCACGCCGTTCCGGTGCTTAACCTTCACCTTCACAGTGGTGAGCCCGCACAGCGCCACCTGCCTTCAGTTGGCAGCGCCGGTGTCCGTGCCGAAAGGTACAAAACGACGGTGGCCGCGGCCTGGCACCTGGCAGCGAAGCCCTTGGAACCCCACGCCCCAGGGCCATATGTGATTTTTAAATTTAAATTTTTCATAGCCTCAACGATGTCTAATGCTTTAAAACTTTCTCCTAAAATGATCATATTGCACCCTTGTTTTGTATAAATAATTAAAATTATTTATTTGGGGGAGATTTTTAAAAGTTAAAATTATTTCTAGTACAGGGGAGAAAGGGCAGAAATGTCATTGTAATAAATAAATACTACTATAGAAACTGTTTCCCAAGGCCGTTTGTGCTTGCCAGCCATCAAACATCAAGTCAGTTTGATTTCTGGGTCTCAAGTCTCATTTGTTAATACTTTTCCTTACCCTATAGGAGGCAAGTTTCACCCTTTCATTGCTGGGTCAGAGAGCTTCATCACAAAGTGTCCAGTGCTACACTCCATGCATTATATTCTGCTGATCAGCTGGTATTACTTTGCCTTCTCTGTGGCAAGGTAAACGCATTTTCTTACTTGTGCCCGTCCCACCACTGGAGAAGTACTTACTCACTATAAGTTTAGGAGTGTAGGGTTTTGTCTCTTACTCACAGGTGGCACTTCACACCCTTTTTCACAAAATGCACGAGTCATCCTGAAAATAGGGTTCCTGATGTGTTACACAGATATTATGTCATAATATTCCACTGTGACTATTGTGATTATCATTATTATTATTATTATTTTGCTTTTTGGTATGTGGGTAGTTCCCTGACTGGGAATCGAACCCAGGCCGCAGCGCTGACAGCGCCAGCACCGAAGCCTTAAGCCACTACACCATCAGGGAACTCCCAATATTGTGATTATTAATCCATAATATCTCTATTTGAAAATTTAAACTCTAATCTATTAGCTGTCAATTTCATGATGAATTTAAAACATTTAAACTCTTTGAAGAAAGTCTTAGTACGTACATTTTTATCACCTAACTACATAGGCATGGATAATATAGATAGAGATTTTTGGTCATATATAGGAATTTATTCAGAAATAGAAAATAGTTGTTTAAGAAATCTATACAGACAAACAGAATTGTTTCTGAGAACAGTGTGTAATGTGAGTAGTGTTTTGAGAAAAAAAAGTTTCCCTACCAAACGAAAATTTAGCATGACTTAATTCTGAAAGGCTCACTATAACACTTCCTACGTTTGGTTAGAAAAGTTTATAATAGTAGATAAAATAGGAATCAGCTGAAGAGTCTAACTCCAAACCAACAGTTCCCAAAGAGCGCTCTCTGGACCAGCAGCATCAGCGTCAGCTGGATAGACATTAGAAATGTAAATAGGGGGACTCCCCCCTTGACCTAGTAAATCAGAAGCTCTGAGGGTGAAGTCTGGCAATCTGATTTAACAAGACTCCAGGCAATTTTTATGTACACTAAAGACTGAGAACCATTGTTTTACACCAATGAAACTATGATCTTCAGATGGGTCCTGTACACTGTCAAAATTGAGAATTATTAAAAAATATATCATCTTCAGATGGTATTTGTTTAGCTAAGCAGAGATAGGTAGACTTTATATATTATATATCTATTTCATTCACACATTTCTATGGGATAATTTTTAGATTAATTGTCTCCTATCAGAAAGGGCACAGGGGAGACAGGTGTGTATGGTATAAGGGAATTGAGATTGGAAAGGCTTAGAACATGGGCAGCACTCTCGTAGAGCAATATTAGAAGACTTGGCATGGCAGAAGAAGGTACAAGTGTGAGAGGCATGGAGAACTTACATGGGTGTTTAAATATGAATACTGGATTTGTTCTACATCTGTGTATACAAGTTTGGAATGAGGTGAGGAAATGCTAAGAGTGTAGCAAGAGCTGAAAGACAATAACATACTCTAGGTAGATAGTATCAATTTCAGAGTAAAGGACAAACCACCTCAGTAAGTTTAGCATTAATAAAAGCAGTTCACTTGATTTTTTATATACTATTATTATGCCAATATGCATCAATATTTGAAAAGCCAGTTTTCAAATAAATTGTATTTTCCTCTTAATTAGTGTCTTCCAAAATAATCTTGATTTATATTTATACAAGTCTAGACTCTAAAATATTTCAGTTGTTTTCAACAAATATTCTTGTATTTGAACATATTAAGTCAAATAGTTTTTCCGGATTTAGAAATAGTACTAGTCATCTGTCAGCACATTAGCACGTAAACCTATTTTGAATTAGAATGTGTTTTGAAAATCTTCCATCCCCAGAGTAATTATGTTTTTGCCTTGAGCTTCGGGTATCCCAATGCTGTTTACACATTAATTTAGTCAGTCTCTTATATGTTTAAGAAGAAAGTATATTAATGCAAATGAGAAAGGCTCAACCTCTGGGATTTGAATCAGGAATTTGAAACAAGCTAAAAGAACATCAAAAAAAAAAATGAAAGCAGAATTGCTAATAAAACTTTTAATGATTTTAAGGAGCATTAAAATGATATTGTGAATCTGTAAATCAAGCTGTTTATGTATTTTGCTTTAAAAGTTAATAAACCACTAAGGTATTAGTTGGAAAAATATGTTATTTCATTCTAGTATTTGTAAAAATTGTATGGTGCTACAGTTTTACGATCTTTCTATGAAGGACATTTCTTATATGTGTTTAAGAAAGACTCTTCAATAGTAAAATTTTCTCTTTTGCATTCTTCATCTCCCTTCGTTTGAGAACTGTTGTTAAAACTGTGCAAAGGAATACACAATTGCATCTTTTGGTATAAGCTTAGGCAAGTTTTACAGAAAAGTAGTGCTTTTCATATGTCTTGTGCCTTCAGCATACCTTAATGTCCAATGGCCAGCCTTGCCTGGAACCTCGGGGCATACCTGCTCTGTTGTCAGCCCAAATGGAAAGTCTTTGCAAAATCACCTTTCAGACCTTTCATTATGAGGAGGATTTGTTCGGCCTTCCTCATTCCCTGCTCATGCATACGTGACATAGAAACGATAATTCCTATTCATGGATGAGTGAAGGGGACGAGTGTATATTTAACGCTTTATGGAACAAAAATAAGAGGTTTTTATTGTTGTATCAGAAAACAACCTAAAGCTTTATTTTGAGCTCAACAGAGGAGTAGCTTTAAACACAAATGTCAGAAAAGGAGTACCTTCTTAATAAGTACACTAGATGCACCTCCTGAGTATCCATCCTTCTTTCAATAGTTTCTAGAGCCTTATTTTGAAATACCATGTTTGCAGTCTCTTCCAGGCTACGTTATATAATCTTTCTAGTATTTACTTGATGTAACTATAAATTGACAATAAATAAAGTGTTGTCAAGTCTAAATGAGGCTTAGAATTTTTTTAAAAACAGCCTAGAATAGTTCCTGGTAGGATAATTATTTAATCAAAGTAGTTATTACTATTATATATGTGATTCATATTCTTAATATTATAAAATGATGTACACTCTCAAGTGCTAACATGGAGCTTCTCTTCTGGTGTGCATAATGTTAAAAACAAATGAAAGGGAGATGATTTTGGGTATTTCATCCCTTTAATAACATTTTAAGAAACTTAAAAAAAAAGGAAAGTAAAGGGAAATGTTCAACTTATATTTTATTTTAAAAAAGTATTAAAAAGAGACAGTACTGATGGTTTAAGATCAAAAAAGAATGAAAAGAAGGAACATTCTCAGAAAATCTGGTCAGAGTTTATTGGGGATTACATTCTTTTTGCCAGACTTTAATTATTTTTTAAGGCAAAGAACAAAAGAGTCAGAACAGCAAGAAACAGACTGTGATGAGAAGCTTAAAAATATTCTGATATGATTTTTATTTTCTAAAAAGCATTGTGATTTTCAACTTTTGAGACTGATTCTTAAGATAGGGAATGCTTGTATCGCCCATTTAAAAAATCACACTGGATTCCCATCCCATCCATCTTCTCTCTTCTTACACAGAGAAAAATATTAATAACTTAGGTACTTATTCATCACTTTAGCCTTTCCTGATCTTATTGATGAATTTATTGTTATATAAAACTCATAGATTTTTTTGTAACATCTCTTCAGTTCATTTCCAAAAATGTTAAATGATGTTGTTCAGTGTTGCTTAATATTAAATCAGGTTAGCACTCATTACTTATATCTGGAGACAATTTTTCTTCTACTTACATAATTGAGCATCTGTCTTTTTTTTTTCCTGCAAACTCTTTTGTTCCTGCATATACACTAGTAGTTATCCATGATTTTTTGCCTTTCCACTCACCAGCAAGGAGACTCAATATTACAATTTATCAAGAGACTTGGAGGCAGGCTAATTGGCTTCAATGTATTTTTTCTCTATATACAATATGTTTTTTTCTCAACCAGCTCTATGAAAAGTGCCAGACTGTTGCAGATACATGATCTTGGTTGCATCCTTCAGGTATTAAAGTCTCCACTGTCCCAATGAGACTCATTTGTCTGCAGTTTCTACAGTTACTTTACCACTGGAAAATTTTTCATGAAGAAACATCATGGTAGCCACACAAAGACCCTTATACAAAAGAGCTCTGACAGATATGTATGATTCTTATTTTGCCCAATAGTTTCTCAATTTCCTTTTTTAATTATTTTAAAACTTTAAAAAAATTGTCCTCAGGACTCCATGACATGTCCATTGTTTGTTCACTTGGCTTACATTGTAACTTTTGACAACAGTAAAATCCAGCAACAGTCTAATAGAAATAAAATGCAATCACTCGTGTGACATCAAATTTTCTAGTTACCACATGTAAAAGTCAGTAAAAAAGGTAAAATTGATTTTATGAATATATTTTACTTAACCCAGTATATCTAAAATACTATTTGAACATGTAATCAATATAAAAATTATTAGTAGGACGATTGACTTCTTAACCTTTCTTCCAATTTTAGGGTATATGTTATACTTGCAACATATCCCAGTTTGAATTACCTCCATTTCAAGGGCTTGACAGTAACAGTGGCTTGTGAATACTGTGTCAGACCATGCAGGATCAGTTCTAAAGTAAAGAATACAGATTAGATGATCTTTCAGTTTACCTTTTACATTTTTCTATTGAATTGTTTTTATTTATTTTATTATTTCATTAAATTTATTGGGGTGACATTGGCCAGTAAAATTACATAGGTTCCAGGTGTATAATTCTACAATACATCATCTATGTGTTTCATTTTATGCTCATCATCCCAAGTCAGTTCTCCTTCCCTCACCATGTATTTGACGTCCCCTCCCTCCCTCCCTTCCACCCTCTCGCTGCTTACCCTCTGGTACAACTAACCTGCTGACTGTGTCCATGAGTTTTTGTTTCTTTGTTACTCTCAGTTTTATATTCCACATATGAGTGAACACAGATGGTTTTTGACTTTTTTCTGTCTGGCTTATTTCACTTAGCATGACTCAGATGGATCTTAAGACCATCACGCTAAATTAATTATTGTTAGATTCTTTAAACTTCTATTCCACGAAACAAGTAGAAGGTGAAAATCTCTCTAACATCATTGGCAATAGAGAATTCTTGTGTCACCATCGATGTCTACTTTTGGAAAGCATCCTCCAAGTAAATCCTTTGTCCTATTATCATCAAGGAGTACCACTTAGTTCTTGGTTGCTAATCGACCTTTGATGTAGTTAAATACATTTAAAATTTTTATTATGATGTCCCTTAAATTCCATTTAATTTTAAAGCAATACATTAATATTTCTGTTTTTATTATAGTCACCTTTTGATTTTCATCTAATGACTTAGGTTTCTCTTAGAAATATATTTAAATTGTCATGTTGTAAAAAAGGTAAATTGACTAAACTGATTAAGTTATAGGCCATCATTTATAGAGAGACTTAATTTACATAAGTCATGTTTATGTGCCTCCTGAATAAGAACTGAAGAAAATGGATATAAATGTTAGCAAAGTATGAGTTTTACTGATACTGTAAGTCCATAGACAAAGTTTGTTAGTAAATTTAGTAAAAAAAAAAATTCTACCTGGCAGAATTAAATATAACAAGCAAAGCCAGATATTCTAAGAAAAAAGAGAACGTACATGAGATGATGCAGTGATGGAGAAAGGGGCCACTTGGGATTTACTGACCAATATTATAACCATCCAGCTGAAGGGAAAACCTTCAGAGAAGACGTTAAGGTAGACTTGTTGAATGTTGTGCTTGCAATCTGTTTCTCTGCATGCGTGTAAAAAAAGGCAATGAAGTCAATATGGTTGGTAATGATGTGTAGTCATATTGGAGAAGAAAACTAGGCTCAATTTCAATTCACTACAACAATTTAGAAGTTGCGAAATACCACACACTTGGGCAACCCACGAAAATTGAAGTTCAGTAGACTAGCTTTTCAGAAACCAGTGAACTGTGGCCATTATCATACAAATTTTAAAAAAGGTAATTCTTTCTAATTTTCTATCTACCACTCTACACATACAGCTAAGCTAGCTGCCTGTAGCCATAATTCACAGATTATAAGAACATACATAATAAAAGTAAATAACATTAAAGCCTTTTATGAGAAAAGTTACAGGAAAAATTGCCAATTTAATTTCATGTGTTGTAAAATTCTAATCTTGGTTACTTGGCATGGGGGGGTGTCCACGGACAGATATGAGTCACCAATAAGAGCTGAATATCAACTAAGTAATAAAATTGTATTTTCTGTCTACCTTTCTTGGTCTCTGTTAGTGCTCATAACAAGTGTAGACTATTTATATCATCTAAAAGTTAGGACACTGAGGCTGAAAAATAAGTAAATCGCACAAGATTCCACCATCAACTAAAGTTAAACTAAAACCTAGATCCATACAACTGCAAAGCCCTCATTCTTTGCATCTTGCTTCCTGGCCAAAATAATACTCAAAATTTCACTTCTGAGTTTCACCGATTATGCCCATAAATAGGCATGTGGCCCTTTCGAGTTTCTTAAGAATCATTAGATTCACCAGTGTGTATACATATTCCAGCCCGCCGATTTCCCCAACAAAACTGTAAATGTGGAAACAGCATGTTAAAATCTACTTTGTGTCAGACTTAAAGTCTCACTCAAGTACTAAAGTATAAGGAAGTCATTTGTTGCAGGTGCTATTGGTGTTTCATTCATATCTCATCACCACAGACCATTCCCGTACATTCCAACTGAAAGCACCTGAGATTCTTTTCAAAAGAATTTCTGTTTAGTTCCCAGCCAGGGAAATACCCCCCCAGCCAAACAAAGAAAAAAGAAGAAGAAGAATTTCTGGCTATAGGATTTGGCTCTACAAAAAGACAAGCAGAAGTGCCAGGAGTTCAGGTCACGGGGTGCAGCCCTGATCAATGACTGACAGCATTGGTGGACAAATATCCCAGCTCCTTTGTTCCTAGGTTGCAATAACATTGAGACACAGACTTCATGCCTCCCAGCGTTGTCCAGGGCAACCAGGTTCCAGAGTTCTCCAGATGCCCACAGCAGTCACCTGCTCAAGACAGTGTACCTGAGTGACTTCCTTCTTTCCTATCCTCATGCCCCTCTCTTACACTGGTGCTTCCTGGGATCACTTCTGCAACCCACTTGTTAGCACTTACACATGTGTTCAAGTTCTTCTTCTGAAGGAATTCAACTTAATTTATAACCCCAGCTTTGGAGGTTGGAATTTTACTATCAGAATTGGTAATGGTAATCTTGTAAAATTTCATTAATTGCCAGCACCCCCCCCTTTTTTATTATAGCAAAAGAATGAAGGAGGGTGCATAAGGGAGAGGGCAAAGAGTAAAAGGAGTAAGGGGGAATGAAAGAGAAATGAGAAGTGAAAATATAAATGAAGGTGAAGAGAAAAGGGAATCAAACGCGGAGAAAATAATCGAGAAAAGTAAGAAAGCAAGGAGTCATTGAGGTATTTTACAGAAGGCAAAATAAGTACCATCACTTTAAATAGAGAAGAGAAGAGAAAAGAGAAAAGCAGAGGGAAGAGAGAATGATTAAATAATTTTATGTGTATTGGTCCAAGTGGAAGAATTCATACAAATAAGTGAAGTTTGCAGCACAGAGGATGCTTGTTCAATACAGGGATGGACTTTTTAACTAAAATCACTCACCAAGGTAAGGCTCCCTCTCCGTAATGTAACCCCTGCATTGCTGAAGTTGTTCAGGTGGGAATGCATTTCTCAGAGACTGTGACATGAATTTGGATTATATTACGCTGTAGTCCTTACCAATTCTGTAAATCTATACATCAAAAGGAAAAATTAAGGTGATGGGAGGAAGACATTTCTTAATGATCAGCTCACATCTTCATACCTATTTAATTCTTTGTGAAATGATTTCACCTTGAAACCTTTGTTCTCAGGGGACCCAGCATCTCTCATAGCGCCCATGTGCCAGTTCTACAGCACCCCGTTTCCAATTTTCAAAGCAGGTCCATTCACTTAAGGCTCAAGAGACACTCCAGAGCACCCGTAGTGCATTAGGGGCTGTTCAACCTCACCAAGGAGTCAGGGTCTCTACCCAATTATCTCTTGTAATGAAACATGCAATGATACAGTAAGGTGGACTTTATTACAAGGAATAAAACTTAAACTTGTATGTTAATGAGCTTAGTTATTGTGATTTTTTTCTAGTTGATTCTCATCGTGTTTGATATAATAGAGAAAGTGCTGATTCCAAAAAACCTGTTGTTGTTGTCTTTTGTTTTGTTTTGTTTTTGTCCCTGTGTAACTAGCTGTCTAACCTTGGAAAGTAATTTAACCTGTGAGGACAGATGTTCCTTTGTCTATAAAATGAGCTTGAACAATAGCCTTAAATTCTACAACCTGGGAGCCATGAATAGACTTCAAAGGTGTCTATTAGAACTGAACACAAAAACATGTGGGCCTGCGCAGTTTTCTGGGAGAGGCAACGTAGTTTTTAATCAGATACTCAAAAGAGGCTGTTATTCAAAACATTTTATGAATTGCTGAATTGTTGTACCTTGAAAATCTTACTTTTGTCTGAAATTCTTTGCTTCATGGTTATATGGCTCATTACCCTTGGTGCAATTTTCAATAGCCATTTTTATGAAACAAACTTGTCCCTTAAATAAATATGAGTTATTCATAAACTTGAAATAATAGTTTATCTACCCTGAACTTTTTCACATATAAACCAACTGTTTATTTGTTGTTTGATAAGTAAAAATTGATCTGTTGTCAAGTATTAGGGAAAAATAAAACCGTGATGTATATTTGGACAAAAATACAAATGACATATCACAAAATGCAGTGGTGAACACTTAATGCAATATATAGATGAAGCGTTATAGAATTGTACACTTGAAACATATAATTTTATTAACCAGTGTTACCCTAGTAAATCTGATAAAACTTAAAAGAAAAGATAAAAAATTCTGGATAAAAACTTATAAAAAGTTCTAGTAGGAGTAACCAAACTGACAAAAAAGCTATTTTTCATTTAGGAGTCTTGTGAAAATCAAATATGGAAAATAAAGTTTTCATGTCCTTCAAAATGTAAATGGTTTAATAAAAGAGCAAATATGAAAACAAGTAAAAATAATTATTTAAGAAAAAATACACTGTTATTGTGAGCTTAGTACTATCTTAATTTATAACATCTGTATGTCTTATTTATACTAATATTACTTGATTTTTATTATTTTGGGGTTTTATTTTGTTCACTTTTCTTGTATTATCTTCTGGGTTAAGGAAAAGAAAGAAAAATAAAAGAAACAAGTAAATAAAGCTTTTGAAGGAAGTAGTTTGTTGAATGGAATGTTCATCACTTCTTGACCTTTCAGAATCTCTGCTCAACATGGAGTAGTCATGCTGTCTCACTGAAATTCAATTATTTTATAACCTACAGTTCAGAAGAAAAATCACCTGTTTCATAGGTGCTTGTTGAGAAAATCTTGAAAGAGATCGATAGAGTAAGGAGATTCAATATCCTTTACAAAATTACTTTTTATTTACAAACCATATTACTTCTCTCAAAATATTGAACCATTAAGATAAAATTTGTGAATTGTATATTTTAGGAAGCTTTTTCAAAATATTAATTAAATTAACCAGACATCATGATATGTATTGTTTTAAGATAATACTTTTAAACTATTTGCAACTGATTTGTACATTTATAATGATATCTGAGAAGTGAACATTACCATAATTTTCAAGAAACATATTCCCATGATTATGAGTAAATATATTTTCCAAAAGCCACATCACAATTAATCTATAAAATTCAATTCTAAGGCAACAAAAGCAACTCTGCACTTTGTAAGCATTAATGAACAGAACGCCTGTTTTGTTTATAAGAATTAATATTTAACTTGAATCCTCATTTTTGTTAAAAAACATGTGTAAACGTTTATGCAACCTAATTGAAGCCATAGATGATAAGGCTAATTGTGTCTAGCATGATATAAAAAGAAAAAAATATGAGTGGAATTTCTAAAATTAAGACATATAATAATAATAGTAGTTTTTAAAACTCTTAAAATGCAATGAAAGCAGTAGGAAAATTACTGAAACATAGCTCATTTTGGTATTAAGTAGTCAGAAATAGCATTTAATATTTACATTATCTTTGTCTATTTTTTAATATAGTCAAACTATTTGTTAAGCTAAGGTATACCAAATCCTAATGAAGTATTAAACTGAAACTCAAGATGTTATATGAAGAAAACTATTCTCTTATTATTATTATCACAAAACATTTTCTACAACTTTTAAAGAAGTAGTGGAAAACTCATTTTACTAAACATAGAGGTAAGGTTATAATTTTGTTAATGTTAACCCCATAAAGAAATTTGGCCAGGCTCTGTAACTTCATTGACCTTCATGATTCATGTAAAGGAAGTCTGCTCAATCATTAGTAGTTTGTAATTCTATCGCTTCATAATTAGATATCTGTATTCCTAATTCTTCTTTCTGAAAATAGTGAAATAAGAATTGACTATAAGTTGGTAAATATTTGTGACTGTAATATGACTGCACTGTTCCTGGATTGGATGGATTAATAGCACATTAATGACATCTGCTGAACCGACCCCAACCTCGTTCAGACTGTGCCCAACACGTGGTACTTGGTCCGAAAAGCCTGGTTCTTGCCACAGACGTAAAGCAATACATGGATAATAACTACTGCACTCCCTCACCATTCTTCCTATAAATGTTAATGACAGTCATGGAATTTTGGGGCATTTCTTCAGCATTTCTATTCTTCTGTGAGAAACAGAAGCTGAAGGAGATTAATCAGTATTAGCAAGGGGACAAAGAATGGAGAATTCTAGCAGAACCCATATTTCCAGTCAGAAGATGCTGAGGATGGGTGATGTTTGTAAATATACTATGCTAATTCTTATAGCTTTTTATAAATCCTGAAAATTAGCTTTAAATATGCGGAAAATATTATTCTTACCCTAAAGAAAATATTGTGATAATCAGATAAGATTACAAATGAGACAGCATTTTGTAAAGTATAGGGTGTACATTCTTATTAATGTTGTTGTTATGTACTCATATACTCAGCCCTCTCCAGGTTCTTTATGCTCTTTATAACTTTATTTTATGCCTGTGATTTAATTGATTAATTAAAAAATTTGTGAAAGCCACGTACTTATAAATATCAAGTCGTAAGAGGGGAAAAATACAGTTTTTCTCAGTCTGACTTATTTTATTTAGCATAACACCCTCTAGGTCCATCCATATTTTTTGAGTTAGTTTTTTGTGTAAGGTATATAATCTGTATCTATGTTAATTTATTATTATTATTTTTTTTACATATGAGCTTCCAGCACTATTTTTCTCCACTTACCAACAAAGGAGAATGATTATCCTTTCTCCATTGGATTGCTTTTGTCAAAGATCAATTGATTGTGTTTGTGTGGCTTTATCTCTGGGGTTTTTCTCTGTTCCATTGATCTATTTATCTATTGTCCTGGCAATACCTGGCAGCCTTGACTACTGTAATTATATACTACAGCTTGAAATCTAGTAGTGTGAATCCTCCAACTTTATTTTTTTCTTAAGTATTATGTTGGATATTCTATGTCTTTTTCCTTTCTATATAAGTTTTAGAAATAGCTTATCAATATGTACAAGAGAACTTGCTGGAATTTTTACTAGTATTTTGTCAGATCTGTAGGTCAATATGGGAAGAATAGACATTTAAGAATATTGAGTTTTTCAACCCATGATTGTGGAATACACCTCCAACAGCCTCTTGTTTTTATCTTGTGAAATAATGAAGGTTTCTGTGCCATTATTTAATAGCATATATATTTGCTCCATTAAATATATCTTATAATTTATGTGATACCATAAGAAGCAGAAAGAAAAATTATCTGACAGAAATGAATTGCAAAGATCAAGATTAAATAAATATGCCAAGATCTGAGTCATGCTAATAGGTTTTCAGGTATATTCATATGAGGACTTTATCCAAACATGTTTTGATTCATATTAATTATGAGTCTGCTTTGAATATTATAGACAGTATAGAATTTGAAGTTCATTACTCAGAAGATTGCCACACATGGGAAAAAAAGAAAGGAGTGTCAGGAATCAGTATTTTATTCTTAATTAGATGGTGGAGGGTGCTAGATACAGAAAAATGGGTCTTCAGTAATTCCCACAAGTAATTGAGTCATGAGCTATCAGCTACTGGTAATGAATTTTCTTACAAAGAAGTAATTTATATTTAGTGTATCCATAAAAACTGGAACGTTACTGGCAACTGGATGGTCCAGAAGAACCCAATCTTATTAGCTACAAGGCCACACTCACAATACATATGTCGTGAGTTACATGTTAAATGATAAAATGTTATTTATGTCCCATACCATAGATAGAAAAAGAAGGAATCATTTCTTATTTCTTCTAAAAGGTATACGTTGTATTTTTCTTCAAATTACCTTCAAACTTGTGATGCTCTACCTACTTGAAGCAGTAGTGTGCATGCACACGCACAGAAAGCCTGAAACAAACCAACTGTCATATCTAAAAGTAATAGATATCAATGATAAAAACCATTAACAATAATGAATTTTTACTTTTCTAACAATTTCCAGTTACATATTATAGTAAAATTACATTCACCCTGTTTCTAAAGAAATAATTTTGTTCTAAGACATTCAAAATCTTAATGCATCAAATTAAAAAAAAAATAAGAAGAAAATTTGTGGACTTAGAATTACTAATTTTACTTTAAGCTTGATAAAAAAGAATGAGTACACTCTGAATACTTTGTAATATATAAAGTGTATGATTGTGTGTCTACATATAAAATTTAATATTGATATGAAATCTCAATGTATTTAATGTTTATTTACAGTCCCTATGAATGTTTTAAATGGTGATTGGGAATATAAATAAATGTAGAATACATTGAGATTATACACATTAATTTTTTATTATTATGTTTTTCAAAAAATACAATTATTATTGCTGACTTTTGTGAAAAAAACAAAGGTTTCATTAAAAATTATCATACTAATCATAAAACTCTAGCAAGATCTGAGATTGTGAAGGCTTCATAAATGTTGTTCAACTGCAAGATCTTTGCAACTCTTTTAGAAATATCTATAAGGTACTTGTATTTAGCTTTTTGGATCATAAGTGCATTTAAGAAGCTAAGTAATGAGCATATTATCTATTAAAAATACATATGTACACTTATATGTGTACTCAATCACAAACAAACTCTTTCACACTTTTTTCAAGTGATACTGACTGGGAATTAAGTATGGGAAAAAAGCATACTTGGAGGGAAAGGAAAAATATCATCAAGTAAATCTGGGTCAAAAAGTAGTATAAGCACAGACTTAAGAACCAGTTTTTAAAAGTGACGTTCAAGTAAATACATTCAAGAAGTTTGAAAAGGGTGTTTGGATACTCTTTGTATACAAATAGATGTGTGTATATATATTGGGTATGCTCTTAAGAATGCTATATATTTTATATATTATAAATGGCAATGATGCACATTAATTTATTGACTGACTTTAATTCCAATAATCCCAACTGGGATTTTTTTTTAATTCATTTTTATTGTTAGACTTATTGGGGTGACATCTGTTAGCAAGGATTACATAGGTTTCAGGCATATAATTCTACAGTGCATTGTCAACTTGATGTATAATAAGTTCACCACCTAATGTGACTTCTCTTTCCATCACCTTATATTTAGCTTCCCCCCCTCCTCTCCCACCCCCTCCCCTTTTCCCCTCCCTAACCCACTCGTCCCCAAATAAACATTAAACTATCGATTGTGTCCCTGGGTTATTTGTTTGTTCATTTCTTTTTTTCTTTGCTTTCAGTTTTATATTCCGCATATGAGTGAAATCATGCAGTTCTTTGTTTTTTCTGTCTGGCTTATTTCACTTAGCATGATGATCTCCAGGTTCATCCATTTTGTTGCAAATGGCAATATTTCATCTTTT